>JABUQX010081547.1:12500-34246 GCA_015478945.1 Trachelipus rathkii
TGGTTGTGAGTGAGGACACTCCTCAGTGTGAAGTTAGGTTAGATGGTGAGCAGCTAGAACAAGTTCTGATTTTAAATATTTAGGTAATATGATGGGAAGGGAACGGACGATGCAGAGTGTAGTAGGAAACTTTGTAGATGGCAGGAAGGTGGCTGGTTCAATTAAATCTTGGTGAAAATGAAAAGGGACTAAGTCTTGAGTGTGCTACGGTTTTACATGAGGGTATGTTTGTTACCTGTGTTATTGTATGGTAGTGAGACCTATGGTCTGGAAATAGAAGCTATAGATCTAAAGTCATGTGTTAGCATGACAATCTTAGGGGTGTGCTTAGGTGTGAAAGAATTGATAAAGAGAGGAATGAACGTAATTAGAGAGTGGTGTGGTGTGAAGAAAGGGGTAATGGAGTAATAAATGAAAGTATGTTGAGATGGTTTTTCATGTGGAAAAAGTATGAATGATAGTCGTTGGTTAAAGCGATGTATAGTGGTGAGTGTGTTGGGAACCGACCGGCTGGAGACCGAAGAGAAAGTGATTGAGTCGGTGAAACGAATGTCCTGCAGGAGAGAAATTGAGTTTGCAGAGCGAGAATAAAGGTCATGATAGGAGAGAATGGCGGGTTTGTATGGGGCCATGGTTGTGCCCACGCTGGGGCCAGGGGATGAACCCTTACATTGACGATTACCATAGTGAGGGCCGTCGCTGTCCCATGAATTGCTCAGGGTGGATTTTCTGTCTTCTTGGACGAGGTCTCAGCTAATTAAAGGTATAAAGGGGACGGGAAGGTGGGCTTTCTTTTCGACGTTTGTCATGTTCTCCTACTGCTTTTCTTTCCGATGCTTGTACAGCACCTTACCCCCAATCTTTTGGCAAAGAGGAAGGTGAAGAAAGCGGAAAAAAGAACTTATATATATATTATATACTATATATATATATATAAATATATATATTATATATATTATTATATATATATATATAATATATATTATATATATATATATTATATATATATATATATATATATATATATATATAGAGAGGGAGAGTACACGCATACTCGAGCGATGAAATTACCTCCATTTTTAATGGTGCGTCTTTCTCTTTGCGTTCATATTCTTACACACTCATCTCCAGGCAACATATTACTAACAACACCTGTTATCCACATATCATATACACATGATTAAAGTATACACCCTCTTCTAGATAAACAACATCTTACAGACATCCCTATTACTCATATCCCTGTGTGTGGGGGAAGAAGAATTGCCCACATCGGATGTCCTGCGTGTCGTAGAAGTCGACCTAAGGGACGGTGGTAGTTGGGTTGGCTGCCCACTACCACCTACTCTTGCTAGGAATCTGATGCAAGCCTCGGAGATGGCCGTGATCGCCGTTAACGGCCTTCTAATTTTCGGCGAAATTGGATCGAAATCGTATGGGTACATGGAATGTCAGAGATATAAATGTTGCAGAGAAGAGGAGAGAGGTGATGGAGTATTTAGAAGGGCAAATTTAATTTTGCTCGCTGTGACTGAAAGAAAGATGAAAGGGAACGGTGAAAATAAGTGGTGTGGTGTGAAATGTGTGTGTGTTCTGGTGTGAAATGAAATGAGGAAGAGGGAGAGAAGGGAGTTGCAATTTTGGAGATGAGTGAACTGTGGTACAAAGCTATGGTAGACTTTGTGTGTGTGAAGTCCTAGAATTCTAATGATTAAATTTTTTAAGTTTCGAAAAAGTAGGTATGTCATGTGTGGTTGTGACGTTGGTCCATACTGGAGGGAACTTGAAGAGAGAACGAATTTTTTGGATAATCCTGATGATGCCCTGGAATGGGGTGAGTAGGACTTCAGATGATTTTTGGGGGACTGAATGGTTGGATAGATTCGATCAAAAAGGATGATATAACAGGTTGTTTTGGGGTGGCGGGAGAAAATGAGAATGGTAGCAAGGTGATGATTTTGTGAAGAAGAGAGTTATGTCGTGCTAATATGACTTTCTTTAAACACAAAGTATCCATAAGTATACTAGAGTTGGTGTAGGTAGAGATGGTATCGTGAAGTGAAAAGTATGATTGATTTTGTGCTTGGTGAAGAAGCAGATGTTGAAGATGTTTGATGTTATCAGGTGAGGGGTTTAGAATGGGAATTTATCGGATCATTATATGTGCTCTCGATGTAAAATTATAGTTAGTGGGGGCTTGGATGGAGATGAAGGTGATACGAAAGGAGTAGGTAAAATTAAGGAGTGAGAAGTTAAGTGACAAGAACAATAAGGATAAGTATGTAAGAGCCGCTCGCTAGTAAATCGTTGAATGTGAACAGTCGATACTGAACAACATCCTGGGGCAATGAAGGAAGTAAATTGTTAGTAGTGCAGAAGAAGTGTAGTGTATGGCTAAAGTAGGAAGTAAGAATTTAACAAGCGAATTGATGGAATGAAGAGGGTGATGAAAGCGGTTTTAAAGGTAAAAAAGAAGCGTGGTTGAATGTAACTAATAGCAATGATGAGTTTCAAAAGGAAAGTGCTTGGAAATTAATAGTAAGGAGGAAAAAAGGAAATACTAAAAGGTGATACATAGGAGAAAACCAGAGGTAAATGAACAGTTGGAAGGAGAGAGGAGAGACATACAAGGGAATAGGAAGCTCTTCTGGAAGGAAGCGCGAAAGGTTAAGAATAGAATAAGAGTGAATCGCTTAGAATAATGAATCAGGGATGGTGCTTTCGTAACTATGAAATGGATGTGAGAAGGAGTGTGGAAAAGAACACTTGAAAATCTGCAAATATTAACAGTAAAGATGAGGTGTTAGGAATGTGTGTGTTTTGATGGTGCACCAGAAGAAATAGGTATTTTGGGATGAGGTATTAGTAGGAGGGAAAGGGAGAAGTGAGAAAGTTGAAGAATGGTAAATCTGCAGGTATAGAGTGAACATTACTAGAGAAATGGAATCAAGAGCGGAGGCAGCTTGGTGATATGATTGGATTTGGAAGTTGTGTAATAAAAGCGTTTATGGAGGTATAGTTCATAGGGATTGGAGGAGAGCGGTAATAGTACCCTTATATAAGGTAAGGGAGAAAAGGGGGAACTGTAGAAATTATAGGGGAATAAGTTATTTGAGTGTTGTAGGGAAGGTATAGTGCTGGTGTTTTGGTCGAAAGAGTGCGTCGAGTGACTGAGTGGATGTTGGTAGGAAAAGGTGCGTTTAGGAGTGGAGAGGATGTGTGGATCAAATCTTTACATTGAACAAATGATTGAGAAAATGATAAGAAGAAGAAGAATAAAAATTATATTTAGCGAGGTTTTATGATTTACAACGCGTATGATAAGATTAATAGGTAAGCCTTTAATGGCACGGTAATTGAAGTGAGATTTGGTGTTACGGTTCTGAATGAAATCAAAGTATGTTATGACGAATAGTGAAGCGTGTGTAAGAAATAAATGGTGTCAATGGTGATTGGTTTAGGATTAATAGCGGAGTGAGAAAGGGTTGTGTTATTCTCCTTGTTATTACAATTTGTATATGGGATGGGGTTTATGAAAGAACTCGAGTGGGATGGCAGGCACAATGGTGTTAAGAATGATGGAGAATGGGAAGAGAGTGCAGGGTGCCCTACCTATACAGGGTTCACACTTAAATTTTGAATTTGATTTCCCTGACTTCCCCTGACCAATCTCAAATTTTCCCTGACCAGCGGTTCGTTATTTTTGGGTGTATAAATATCTATTAATTATTATTGCAGCCTAATTACTTAGTTTCATACATTAAATTATTGAAAACTCTAATTTAGAAATTGTTCATCATCATGGATGATTTAAAATAATTATTTTTTTTTTTTTAGTAATAGCCTATAACCTTACCCATATCCGTCCAAAGCACTCCTTTTTTTATTTTTTCAAAAGAAAACAGTTTTATTTAACACAACAAAGAAAATAAATTACAAAGCTTACATTAATAGCCTAGGGAATAACGTTCCACTGTAATCACAAAAGTTCTAAAATGGGGAGATTAGATAAACTTTTTCTTCTCAAGCATCTGGATTTTTGATTTTATAGCGGCTTCTTCTGTTAAGCCTTCAGTTTTAAAACATTTTCTCTGCTCTTCAAGTTTATTGATCTGTATGATAATTATTTTTTTCAACCTTTTTTCTCTTCTTTTCTTTCTGTTTGACTCTTTGAGATGTTTCTTCATATCTTCCTATGGGCAGCTCTTACAATTTGTCAACATTTTTTGAGTGATAGGAAACTTTATGAATACCTTTCATGAGATCTTATAGAATTGTGCACTGTTTCTTTGAGAAATCAGAACTATGTTCTTTCAGATCCTCCACTAAAATTGCTTAATTTATAGAAAACCCTCCTTCCAGCTGTTGCATTTTCATGCGAAAATATCAGTCCTAATTTAAATAATTTGCCACAATTCCGCATAACATGGATTCCCAGGTACTATAGAAGAAAAAAAACTCATAAGTCTCTTAGAAAGGACAATCACAATCCAAAAATATTTGAATTTTAATTCAAGGGTAGAATGAGCCTTCAACTGCAAGTAGGTATAGTGCGCTTTTTCTTTCTCAGCACAGATCTGTGATCAGTTATTGGGTCGTAACAATGCTCTAGCATAACTAAATCTTTGTTCCCTGTTTCTGGCTGATGAAACTATCTACGATCCAAGATGAAGCCATTGGACAGGCTGTACTCGAGCAGGATATCTTTCTAATATCTTTCTTGTCCATTTTGATTTATGCACAGTCCTGGCATTCAAGTTTGGTCATGTAATCTAATGCCAAAAGCTTAGTTTTGGTTGTAGCAGGCATTTTTTTACTGGACTTAAGAAATCTTTCCAATAATATTAAGTACTGAGACATTGGTACAATCTGTGAACAGAAATGAACCAAGGTTCAGCTTGACGTCCAACCACTGGTCGTTAAAGTTAAGTTTTTTTTTTGCTTGAAGTCATTTTATAAAAAAATAATAAATACCTTCAACTGCACAAAAATCAAAATCACTTCTTACATAACCTTCAAAAAAACAAAAACATAACAAAAAGTATAATTCCCTAAAAAGAAAAGATATAACAGATTAAGTCATAAGTCATACAGTCTAAAAGCACATCCATATACCAATCACTCTTCAATCGGAAGGATGAACTTGGAACAACTTCTACGAAAAGAATAGGAAGAATATAGGTAATCAGGGAACTAAAAATAGAAAGAAACAAGAAGATAGAAGTAGATTTATGAATGTCAATTCCCGCCCATCCTTTTCATTCCCTTATCAAATACATCTCTCATTCCACAATTAAACGAACGGAAAAAAAAATAAATCAAAATATGTAACATGGTCCATTGATCATTCTTCATATGTTTGGAAATTTAAAAATTTCCCTGACTTTTCATGACTTTTGTTTGGACTTTCCCTGACTTTCAGCATATTTTAAACCGTTTCCCTGACTTCCTGACCAATTGTTTTTTTCCCTGACTTTCCCTGACTTTCCAGAAAGTGTAACCCTGCTATTATAATGCGGATGATTTGGTTCTGTGTGGCGAATCTGAAGAGAGTTTGAGAGATATGGTAACGAGATTTGGCAGGCGTACGTAACAAGGAGGGGTTTTGAAAGAAACGTACGATATAGAGTATAAGGTTAGGTTGTGAGTTGTGAAGTATGTTAGAGTGTGAGCAGCTGGAGCAATGTCTGAGTTTAAATATTTAGGGTGTGTTGGATGAGGGGAACGGAATGATGCAGAGTGTATAAGTGAAGTTGTGAATGGCAGGAAAGTTGCTTGTGCAATTAAATCGTTGGTGAATGTAAAGGGACTAAGTCTTGAGTGCGCTAGAGTCTACAATGAGGTATGTGTTACCTGTGTTATTGAATGGTAGTGAGACTATGGTCTGGAATGAGAAGTATAGATCTAAAGTTCAATGTGTCAGATGGACACAATCTTAGGGCATGCTAGGTGTGGAAGACTTAATAAAATGAGGAATGAACGTATTTGAGAGATGTGTGGTGTGAAGAAAGGGTAAATGAGGAATAAATGAAAGTATGTTGAGATGGTTTGTGTCATGTGGAAAGGAAATGAATGATAGTCGGTTGGTAAGCGGATGTACTAGTGGGAGAAGTGTGTTTGGGAACCGACTGGCTGGAGACCGAAGAGAAAGTGATTGGAGTCGTGAACGAATGTCTGAAGGAAGGATCTGTGAGTTTGGCAGAGGCGAAATAAAGGTGCCTTGATAGGAGAGAATGGCAGGGTTTATGGGGCATGGTTGTGGTCCACTACTGGGCCAAGGGATGAACCCTTACATTGAAGATTTACCCATAGTGAGGTCCGTCGCGGTCCCATGAAGCTCTAGGGCTGGATTTTCTGTCTGTGACGATTTTTCACTAATTAATGGTATAAAGGGGGCGGTAAAGGTGGGCTTTCTTTTCGACCATTGTATACTCCTCCTACTGCTTTCTTTTCCGATGCATTTGTGGCGCTCCTTACTCCCAATCTTGGCAAAAAAAAGGTGGATAAAGAAAGAAAGAAAGAAAGAAAGAAGAAAGAAAGAATATATATATATAATAATATATATATATATATATATAAGATATATATATATATATTATATATATATATATATATATATATTATCTAATATATATATATATATATATATATATATATATTATTATATAATTATATATATAATATATACATTATATATATATATAATATATAACTATGTAACTATTTTACGAGTATTGGCTTGTAATGGATGAAACAAATACAAAGTTGTATTTATAAATATATATATTATATATATATATATATATATATATATAAGTGAATGTGAATAATCCAATTTCAATTGTTACATCACTTTCATTATAATACAGATCAATGATGAAACGAGTTTAAAACTTGGAATAGTAGGTTAGCAATAGTAAGGTAATACCGTAATAGTAATCGTAATAGGGAAAGTGTATAAACAAAAATGTAATTTTTACTGAAACCAATGACGTGCCACATCCCAACCTGCTGAAACATACAATCTCCAGCTGCATAACATATTTGAAATTGATGTTTCCATTCGGTTATTAACGAGTAAGCCTCCATCTTCTCCAAGCTCAAAATTATTATCTTAAAATAATAATAATAATAATAATAATAATAATAATAATAATAATAATAATAATAATAATAATAATAATAATAATAATAATGGAAAATAACTAATCAAAAATTAAAAAAATTTACATTTTACAGAAAAAAAAAAAAAAAAGTCATTTAAACCAAAAATTAAAAAAAATTACTCTCAAATGAAAATATATTTTATAGCTTTAGAAGCAATATAAAAATTTTACAGTTGCTTAATATTTTGAAACAGAATTTAACTAGTCTTATGACCCAATTAGTTCTAGTGCGAGTAAAATCTAAATCCCAAAATAATGATTACCTTTTAAAAATACTTTCGTGTTTGGAATAACACCCGTGGCAGAAACGATAAAATCACATCCATAAATATTTCCATTCGTAAGTTCAACATAGATCGACCAACTTCCTATAAAGAAATAAAGTAAAAGCCATTTATTTCTTTTTAGTGAAGTAACTGATGAAGGGAAATTCATTTGATATTTTACATTGAATAAGTTATTTCACAAATTACATGTCAGTTTTACTTCAAAGTGCTGTTTTTTGCCTGATTTAAGTTGTCTCTGCACTAGATCGGGAATACATCAGTCTATTATGATACCTATGCACAATGTGAATAATGTGGTTCTTACTGTGAATAGATTAACCTCAAGGGTATGAAATCAGACAGAAAAATAGCCTGAAGAAAACTGACATAGTTTTTTAAATTGTCTGAAAGCTTTAAAAAGGAATATCACACAACATATACCTTTTATACTTTTATCCGTACTGTCGTCTTTTATATTTTCAAACTCTTCGGGTGTATACAAAGCTTTAATTTCAACTTCTGATTCGATGGTTACATTTCGATGTTTATCACTTTTCATTTCCAATCCTAAATGCCAGTCAGACCTAAAGCACCACTAATCACATTATTTTTCCCTACATATAAACTTAGGGAAAACAATGAATGAGCAACAAACAAACATAAATGCATACACACATACTCAATGTCGAACAAGTCATGATTCAATAATTTTTCAATGCATAAAATTTATTTTGTCAGGATTTGTTGTAATATTTCCTGGGGAGTAAGAATATTAATATAAAGAGAAAATTTCCAAAATCAGCGTGTACATGAAAAGATTGAATTCAATAAACGGAATAATTTCAAGTTATTCAGTAATGAATCAGATATAATTATATCACTTCACTCATTGCTTAAAAACACTAAAAAAAAGATATCCTGTCAACAAATTCTCATCTGCCTCGATGAACAAGCTTGATACAATGGATTTATATTACAAGAATATAAACACATACGAGGCATAAAGCTTGAAGATTCAGAAGAAAGATTTTATATAACAGATTTCTCTTGGGTACCAATAGAACATGCTACCGCCAGTGAAATTCATATACATTAATTAAAAGGTTTGAACTGGTATCTTATTGTATTAACTTTCATTCATGATATTAGGAAATGACAATCACAAAATTTATTCATATTTAATTCACATACATCACACACACATACATTTTCCTCTTTTCACAACACAACAACCATATTATACTACAATTTACCATCTGACAAATTGCAGTTATTCTTCTTTTAGAAAACATTTCTCCAAATCAGTTTTCTGCTTCTCAAGACTGCTTTAAAAAGTGCTGCTGCTCCTTCCATCAATAAATACTGATTAATAGTCTTGTCTTTATAGCCAAATAACTTCAACCCTACATAATAATAATAAATAATAATAATAATAATAATAAAAAACCTTACATATAGGTTAAACGACAATATGTATTTAATATGATATACTTGCTAATTTATCAAAAGCTAAGTCAAACCTGATATTCATCACCACATTCGTAGCAATTCACCATTTCCTACATAACAATCCTTTTTGGCATTGCAATTCGGTTTGAATTTTCTTACAGATCGGTATCTCTAATCCAAAGACTTGGATTCTTAGAGAGATAAACTTTAAGGTGTTGCCTCCTGACAAATGCAAAGTTTTTCATATTGAATAATCCATTTGTGATTAATAATCTGAAAAAGATATATATTATATACTATTATATAATATATATATATATTATATATATATATATTTATATAGTATATATATATAGTCATATTAGATATATATATAATATATACTATATATATATATATATATATTAAATATAATAATTAATAAACATTGAACATTGAAAGTATAGAGACAGTAAGAAGCCACATGGGCATATCGACACTGTCCCAGTCAACCTGAGTAAATAGGCCCAATCCCCCAACATGCTCATGCAAAACCCACACAGCACCCACGGCTTGTCAATATCTTACATAGTAAACACCAACTAGGCTTACTTTCAAAGTAAAAGACTATAGATAAAGTACATGCTAACCATACTACAAGCTTTAATAAGTTTGTCACAGTTACAACATGCAGTTTTACCTTAATAACTAACTAAAAAGTTAACACACCAATTTGGTTTAGTCAAAATATACCCTATGATGCGCAAACCATCTATATACCTATCCAATCCTTTCTTAAATGTTGCAAGTGAGTCACGCTCAACAACCTCCTGCGGCAAACCATTCCAAAAACTAACAACCCTATTGCTGAATGAATGTTTTCTTACATCAAGATGGCATGCCTTCTTTTTAAATTTTCTTAATGTCTCCTCATCTCATGTCTTTGGTCTACTATAAAGAATTTATTTGCATCAGTATTATCAATAGATGTAAATACTTTATAAACTTGCATCATGTCCCCTTTAAGAAATCGCTCTACAAAAAAAAATTAAAAAATAAATCCTAACTCCTTCAGCCTCTCCTCGCAGCTCTTACCCTCAAACCCAGAAATTATCCTTGTTGCTCTACATTGCACTCTCTCCAGCATATATATGTCTTTTCTTAAATAAAGAGCCTAAACTTATACACAATACTCTATTACTGGCCCAAAACAGTTTATTTATAATTTCCTCGTTTTGTAAATGACATTGCGATTAAACCTAGCATCTTTTTAGCTTTATCGCCTGCTTCCAAACACTTATTAACCACTTTCAGATTACCTAAATATTTTTTCTTAGTCTACAGACTCAAGCCAATCCTCATTTATATCATAGTTAAATCTTTTATTTGAGTAACCTAAATGAAGAACCTTACATTTTTTACTATTAAAATTCATTTGCCACCTATCAGCCGACCCAAGAAGTTTATCAAGATCATTTTGAATCTTTATACAATCATCATTATTCCCAACTGAGGTGGCCACTTTGGTATTATCTGCAAACTTAGAAACCTTTCATTTAAGTCCTAGGTCTAAATCATTTAAATATATCAGGAACAATAGTGGCCCCAGCACTGAACCCTGTGGATATCACTCTTCACTATATCCTGTGATGACTTATTGCCATTTAATAGTACCCACTGTCTTCTATTCCATAACTATTTACCCCAACAATGTACCACTCCACCTATACCACATTGCCTTAACTTTTGCATTAGTCTTATGTGGCGAACCTTATCTCCTCGGTCTATGCAGTCAGTAATGTATTCCATAAAATCTAAAAAGTTTGTTCGACATGATCTACCCTTTCTAAAACCATGCTTTGAGTCATATAATATCTTTTCATCCAAATATTTTTCTATATGACCTTTATAGTAACTTTTCCAAACCTTTTACAACCAGAGATATTTGCCTGACCTATAATTTCACCAACTTTTCATTACTACCTCTTATAAATAGGCACAACATATGTTTGTTTTCCAGTCGTCTGGTACTTCACCTAATGTTATAGATCGCTTAAAAAACAAATACAGTGCCCTTTGCAATACTACTGCTACTACCCTCCATATAGCTTTATTTGGGTCAATATGGTCCAGTAAATATTTAATTTCTTTTACCTAAATTCAAATTCCATAAAACTATTAAATGAATACCAGAACTATTAGTCTCCAAACTATTATCCAATCGTTCCTCAGTAAACATTGACGCAAAATAAGCATCGAAAATGTAAATAAATTTCTTATCTGAACTTACTTATTTTTCATCAATTTTAACTGAACCAATTGTCCTATTATTACTAATTAAATCCACTAAACCACCCAATGTATATTTATAATTACAGGAAAGGGAGTGACGTCATCTTGCAAGAAGGATATACCATTTTTTATTATGACAAGTATTGTGAAATTTTAGTTTAACTGGAATATTAGTATATTATTACTTTTATAATAATTAGGATTTTAATACAAAAAGAGGACTTTGTGTTAATTCATATTCTTACTTTAATGTCTAAATTTTAAAAGGATGTCATGACCTTTATTTTACTTAAATCTTTTTTATAATACCATAGTAGTAATTTTACTGTGTAGCTTGAAGCTAAAATGGATCCACTTTTCTTATATTCTCACATATAAAATGAAACAAGCTGTACAATTAATAAAATATTTCTTTAATACTAGTTAATCGTTGATCTTTCAAGAAACTTCAATTACCTCACTTATTTCAGCACTTTTCTTCAGTGAGTCATTGTTGTTTTGTATCAGAGAATTTTATCACTTACTTTTAAATTTATAAAAGCTAAAAAATTTTTTTGGGTCCTTATTACTATTCCTTGCAAATTTAATTTTCGTCACTCTCTTTGCCTTTCTTATCGACTGGTCCAGTTCAATTCAAATTTTTCTACAATTTTCTGAATCTTCCTCAATATTTTAAAACCTCTATATTTTTCATTGATTTTCTCTCTAATGTCTCTATTCCACCAAATAGGTTTCCTTTTGCCACCCTGATGGAGCTATCTTTAAAACATACTAACTTAATATTCATCAAAATTTGCTTATTGTGTTCCAATATGATAAAACAATTGTGGTCTTCAAAGTTCAAATTCCTTATGACAGTCAATTATACTAAGCATGTCTGGAAATTTGGTAAAATCGCCATTTCGGAAAACTAAGATCTTTTCCTTGTTAATTTGCAAGTTGGGCCCAGATATCACATTCATGTTAAATTTAATTATATTATGGTCACTAACTCCTAAATTCTCCTCAACTCTAACCTCATCAACTATAATTTTATTGTTAGTTAATATGAAATCCAACAATCCTGTAAGTCTCGTAGGATCATGGATCACCTGGCTCAAAAAGTTATCTAGTATACAATTTATAAATACAGAACCTCTACGATCCACATTAGACAAGAAATCCCACTGAATGCCAGAAAAAATTATAATCTCTGATTATGACAACCTTTTTCTTTACTGTGGCATGCTGTCTCGATTTCTTTTACCATTTCCGCATCTAATTCTTGAATCTGGTAAGGCCTATATAATGCCTCTATTCTGTATGATTTACTATGCATAAGGATTCAACACCATGATTAGTTTTAATGTCAGTCATTAACACAGATTGAATACTGCTTTTAGCATAAAGTGCCACACCACACCCTTCTATCTTCCCCTGCTATAAATAAAATAAATATCTATCTATTTCATATTCCTGAAAGGAGTCTCCATAAAATGTTTCATTACCTCATGCTTCAGTAATGCAAATAATGTCTTTATTCTCCTCTACTGAATAACTTATCAGCTCATTTTTTATTTCTAAGGCTATGAGCATTTGACGTTCAAAATACTGCTCCTTGAATTGCTATTATCTTTATTTAGGCCTATAACAAGCCTAGTTTTATTTTTCCCACCACCATTAGTTACCATTTCTATAATAATCCACATCAAGATTTAGCCTGTCACCTGTAACTTTACCTAGTTTTTTGATAGACAATTCTCCAAACTGGCACTAAAAAAAGCTCAACACCTTTACAACTCAAATCTTTGTCAAGATATTTTTTCCACAAATCCCCCAAAAATATTTTCTGAAATACATAATTGCCTTACCCTTTCATTTACACCTAAAGCCCTGCTTCCCCATTCCTGACCTGCACCTAACCTAGGTAAAATCCCAGAAATCATACCCCTTCTTCCACTAGCTTCAGCTTCTGAATCAATCTCCTATAATCTGCTATTAATTCAAAATTGTTGAACTGCATTAGATTAAGTACTTAATAGAAATATATAGGCTAAATAAAATGATGAAAAATATTACAGGTCAATTTCCAATAAAAATACTTAAAAAAAAAGTTACAATAATGAAATATGAGTATATTATGTAATAATTTTGGTATAACTTACTTGATTTTTGGAATCTAAATAATTTACGCAAGATTTAACAACAGTGACTGAAGGGCAACGGCTTTCAAGAACATCTGGTGAACTTTCTTCCACATCAAAATATTCCAGTGTTTTTGTTACAAATTGAACATTAGTAACCGTCTTAACAAAGTTACTAGCTGATAATAATAGTATTGAAGAATCTTCATCAACCAAATGAAGCTGGAATTAGTAATTATTACATAACAATATATTCTCCACTAAACAACAAATAATAGCAAGCACTGAATAAAATAAGAAAAAGTACATATAACTTCACTTTTTCACAAACCCCCTCCCCCCTTTTTTTTTTACTTAAAATTATCCTTTTCACAACATGAAATTCAAAGTAATCTTGATTCTTAAATTTTTTTTAAACTATATTAATTTGCAATTTTTCAACTTCAAATTTTATTCTTAACTGTCATTCTTTTTTCTCTCTCTCTCTCTCTCTCTCTCAAATGATTGACTTTGACAAGCATGAATGATGCTTTAAACCAAATACAATTCAAATCCCAGAAAATTACTAGTTAAAATACTTAAAGGCCTATATATTTAATTACCAATTAATAATAACAATCATACAAAGAACAGCCAGATCCTTTTCTTTACCTGCTCACACAAGGTAACTCCAGCTATTCCACCACGCTATTATTACCGTATTTAAAAAATTTAGTTTCTTCCTCCATTACTATATCATTATAATTTAAAAAAATAAAGATTATATATATAATATATATATATAATATTATATATATATAATTATATATAATACCATTTAGAGAATTCTATAGTATATAATATAATTATAATATATAATTAATATATATATATATATTATTATATATATATATACTATAACTATATATACGGTATATATATAGTATTATATATATATAATATTATATATATATATATAAATTATGATCAATACTATATAATATAATATAATATATAGTATTATAATTATAATATATATATCTATTATATATATATATATATGATATATTATAAGGTATATATGAGAGATCATTGTCAGTCATGATGTCCCTTTATTATTATTTTTGTTCTTAGTATATAAAATGACTCTCGCTGATGATATTCACCACGATTGGATGAATATCTACATAACGGGTTGAACTGCATGGTATTCATCCTTATCTTGTATTTATTAAAAACCCTTAGTATATAATGAAGATCCTATTAATTATTTTTTTCGTTACCTAGTATTTGTTGATATTATTATTAATCATAATTGCCTCAGTAGCTATTAAGAATATAGTCGCATCCAATCTTTTGATGACTGCTACCAAAAGTATATCTTCTAACTTACAGGTGGGTATACCACCTTAACTAATTTATATTCCCTTCATATACTACTGTAATGTAGAAGAAGGTACATGTGAGTTCATTATAATAATAAAGTATATCTTACAGACCATTAAATCTTCAGAATCTTTCTTTCTATAACGACATTTGGTGAAACAGTATGGATTTAATATGTTGAAAAGAGGGTAAAATGATCGTGCGCCATAGTTTGCCATATTATCTCTCACTTAGCGGATTACGATTGACGGGCCGTTACTTGTAGATGTTGTTTTATATTAATGGAGATTCACCTCCGTCTGCCTCATTATGGTCTGGTCCCGCCTTAAAAACTCCATCTCACCAATTGGAATTTGAGTGAGAGTATAAGGGATATTGATGTATATTGAGGTCCATGTTACCATCTATAGAGTTAGACTGGTATATGATGGATATATGGAGTGAGTACAGTAAATTAAGTGATAGTGGTCTATATGATAGAGCCATATCGGGGATAGGTAGGGGTAAGGCACGGGCAAGGTATAGTATTATAATATATGGGGGGTGAGGACCTCATAGCTATGTAATTAGGGTGGATGATATGAGATATACGAAGATAGTTGATACTCCGGCAGATACCGGGAGCAGCTATTATGGAGTTATAAAGTGATATATAAGATGATATAAAATGTTAAGAGTTATTGAATAACATCAGTATGCATCGTACTATTAGCAAAATTATTCGTCTCAAATTAATGTGATCAGAAATTATACTTATACCTCCTTCGATGTTTAAAAAAGTAAGAGAGCACTCTAATAGCGAGAATCCGGTCTGTTGTAGGACCGACTTTGTAAGTGCCATATTGAGAAGACTTTGATCGATGGACTCATTAGTTCTTGATGCGAAAATTTTTCACGAGATTTTAAGACTATTGCAAGACTTTATATAGTATCTTAATTTTTTAATTTATTTAATGTATAAAATAAAATGAATGTAATATAAAATTGGTCACAAGGAGACATGTATTAATGCGGTGTGAAAAAATAAAGTATCTAGTAGATGGCGACAAGGGAGCGCGGAGCGAAATATATTATTTCCACTTGAAATTGGGTTAGAATGTTTATATTTGTCTAGCATATAGTAACAGAACATTTGTTTAATCATTGGAGTTCACGGATATATATGTAGGTAGCCGCGCCGTTAAGTCATGATTTAATTCAACCAGGGGGGACATATATATAGTTTAGAGATGTTAAAGAAAGAGGGATACAGGGTGTGCCCAACTTGTTCACAGATTCAATATTTGAGGCTTAATTGTCTAAAGTCCTAAAAAGCAGAAATTCATTAGTTTATATTATTGAAGGGATCTTAAAACACATATCAAATGAATGAGTATAAAAATAAGACTAAGAAATTTATTATCGCTTAACTCTTGAGTCACCTCTTATATCTAGTTCGTCGAGTAAAACTCTATTGCATATCTAAAAAAAGACTACATATAAAGCGCGACCAAAGTGATGAGTCTAACTTTTTCGCGGACGATATTGGCGCGTAAGCAAGGGACTTGCCCTGCCTCCACACGTTAAAACACTTCTCTCATAACTTTCCTATTATAAATTAGATATAGTTAAAAAGTTACAAAATTGTAGGAATTTGCTTTCCACAAAATCAGACTTATTCTCTTAGTAACTTAGAGGACGGAGGTGGATAAGATGAATAATTATATTGCACTTAATAGGTCATCGACGGCCAGAAGACCTACGGTTAAATTTTTTTCTGTAAATTATTTTCAAGATATTTAGAGGACAAAATTTTATTACTGTATTTATTATATTAATCAATGATAATAATGATAATAGATGATAATAATAAATAATTATAGATAGAATAAATCAGGAATAATAATAATAATAATAAAGTGCAGAGAATGACAATAGGAATAGATAATACAGAATGGAGTAATAATGGGGAAGATAATATGGATAATAATACCAACTCAAATTCTAATAAGTGATGGGAAGCAAACCTCAAGTTTGTTTCAAACATTTTCTCTCTTTATAAGTATAATAAATAATAAAAATAATGAATAATTATAATAATAATATTTCTGATTTATTGTTGATGAATATAAAAAAAAAATAATCAATAAAAATAATGTAATAATAAATGAAATAATAGAATAGATAATGAATACATAATAATAAATAATTGAATGGAATAATAATTGAGAATAATAATGAATTTCATTAATGAATACAATTTAAAATTAATAATAATGATATAATAAAATAATAGATATTAATAATAATACGAAAAAACTATCCACAAGATAATAATTAATATAATAATAAATAATATAATAATAAAATAATAAATAAATAATGATAATAATAAGATGAAGAAATGATGAATAATAGTAATATAATAATATAGATAATAATATAATAATAATAAAATAATATATAATAATAGTAATTAAGAGTAATTATGAAATAATAAATGAAAGAAATATTAATAATTAAAAAAAAATTTTTATTGAATAAATATATTATTTTTCATTTTAATCAATAATATGAGAAGCGTATACATTTATAATAAAAAAAGATCCTATATTTATTTATTATATTATTTACAATTATATTAATTGAATTATTGATATAGTCCGATTCCGCAGTATAGTTATTCTATTGAATCCGCTATTCCCATTATTATCTGGAGAGGGGTTATCTACCTGTAGTTATCTACGTTGATGTGGAAATTGAGTGTGGGGGAGATTATTATTATTGTCGGCATTGCCACCTTGCCACCTCTTATTATTATTATTATTATTATTATGTATTATTATTATTATATTATTTTATTAATTATTATTCATTCATCTACTTTTTCACTAGAAATTCTGAAAGGATTATATTATATTATTATTTATTATATTCATATGAATAATATTATTATTAAATTATAATGGATTGAATTATTATATTATTGATATTATTAATCATATTATTATATTTATTATAATATTTATTATTATTATATTATTATTATTATTAATATTATATATTATTTTATTACTTAATTATATATATTTCTAACTATAAAACTACATCTATTGTTGTTTCAGATATTTAAAAAATCCCTCTCACTATCTTAGAGTCCAGTATCATATAATTAGATGATTGGATACCTTTCACTTCAGGAAACAACCATTGCAGACATCCGCATGCGAAATCAGTTTTACTTAGTTTCTCCGATTAATACGCAGACTTGGGGCGAACTTAGGTGTCGACCCATTTCGTATGATGATACTCGACAAGAAGATAGTACATCAAGAAAGAAACTGCCAATACAGGCCCTCGGGTGTCTTATATAACATCTCATAACTATATCTTACGCTTGACTGTATATGTCAATTCTATAACAATTATACACCAAATTGAACCTCCAAAGATCACAGCCCAATCAATCAAGCTACCTTTTATTTTACAGTGCTCACTCACATCATCAATCGATACATCTCTCAAAAATCATCATCTCTCATCTCTAATCAATATATATTATATATAATATATATACATTATAATAATAATAATAATGATATAAATAAATATATTATATAAATATAATATAATATAATAATTATATATTATATATATATATAATATTATATAATATGATAGAGGTGAGTAAGAACTAGATCCGTTCATCTATCTCGGAGCGTCATCACTCTTGCCATATAAAAACTAACCAAGAAGTGGGCCGAGTGAATCAATATCCGATGAATGGAAGAGGCCGATGAAGAAGTAGAGGCACACAGGTTAAATCCATCATCTTCTGTGGCAGCTCACAGTATATTAGGTCAATATAAGTAAAAATTAGGATGGACAGGGAGACGTTACCTGATTTACTCGTTGGTATTACTAACTCCGATCGTACCGAAAAAATTCCCTGTTATCGGCGATTAGGACTGGCCAGGGAGCGTATCGTGCAATAAAGGCTTGTGAAACGCCAGGGGACCTTTCTCTAGAGTCGTGCTGACAAGAAGCTGAGTGTCCATAATTAATAATACCGTTAACAGGGAAAAATTTTATATACTCGCATAGCTACTATATTAAATAATAAATATAAATATATATATATATATATATATATATATATATATATATATATAATATATATATATATATATATATATATATGATATATATACTTTATATATATATAAGTATTATCTATATATATATATATTATACCTGTATTATAATAACATAAATACTATCTGACATTCATCCAGTCGAAAATTACCGCAACCAGGCCAATACAGAGACGTTCGACATCGCGTCAGGGCGGCCGGCTATCATGTAGGCCTTTGTGTGTGCTATTGTTGTTAGTTTTGTACCAGTACCTACCCGCATATTCCAGGTTGCCAATGCTGGGTGAGCATGTGTTGCGATATCGACGATACATGGGCAAAATCGCTGCGTCACATGTCTGTTTAGGTCACGCCAAATGTACAGTGACCTGCAAGATTATTCCCCCGTTAACGTTTGTGTGTGTGTGACGCAATCATCACACTGTCAGCAGAGAGGTACTGCCAACTCAAACTGGCCTGACGATTCGAGGTAGCCCATACCACCATTGCAAGAGTGGTAAAAGAGTGGTATTTGACAACGCTAGGCTGCCTTTCCAAGGCAGGTCACTTGCAGCAACGGCCATCGAAGACAGATATCAACGGCTGAGGGCATGTCGTGATCACCATGCCACACCACGTGACCATAAGACTCAGTTACAGATTGTGGGGCATAGAGTGTCATGTGTAGGAGCACAGGATAGCACATTCCGGCAACCGGACGGCCTCGCAGAAAAAATTGGGCTTAGCCCGCGGAGAGGGCCGCTCAGAAGGGTGCCTTCTCTCCCACATAGAGACGAGCGGACAACCTGACGGACAGTCAGGGTTGCTTGGTGCATCAATTCGACACGTCGACACCATCATCTCTGTATTGGAGGCGAAAGGGTTCTAACATATTCTCTTAACGGACGAGTCTGGCGACGTTTAAGAGTTTACCGGCGATGTATTGAGCGATTTGCTGAATGCACAATGTATCAGAAGATTAACAGTAGTAAAGGACAATGCAGTCTCACCGCTGGGTCTGAGTAGGGTGTCGGTAGATGATAGGTGTGGCACGACGGGACTATTGTACAGAACAACAGTGAATCGGCGCGAACGGAGTTGACAGCACATGTTCATATGAATCGGGTCCTTTAGAGCAGTTCGCAAGATATTGAATATGGACAGACGGAGCATACTAGTGGATTCCGATGACCCATATTCACCGACGACCACGTGACGATACCCAGCCTCTTTCAGCTTGGTGCATCAACGCAGGAAGTAACGAGAACGAGCATAGCGACCATGCAAGAGAGATTGATTGCCAGAATTACCATGGACATGACGGCATTGTCATTGCCTCTGTTAGACCCAACGATTTCGCTAAGACCAATGGTCCCACCGGCACCGCCCTATAAGTTCGCAAAGCTCCTCGGGGGACCATCACGCGTGAAAGGTGCATGCTGAACGGCTAGCAGCACCGACCACCTCCCTCACGACTAAGCCTCGTTTTGAAATCTGCGCCATTAAGACTGGTGCGTCGCTTATGGGAAGAGTTCCACTGTTCGATACAGAAACGCCATATCCAACACAAACATATATCCAATTTGTATAACGCAGTATGTAAAGCTGTCCAGGTCGCCAAGGGTAGCCTATACAGAGATTACTACAACGATTGGTAAACAATGGACCCAGACAACGAAACGCTTAAGAGCCACCCCAGAGCCACACAGGCTATCACGCTCGGCCACAGAATTGCTCCCTTGACATATTAGATGGTGTGACTGATTCACGTAGGCTTTAACGGCCCGTCATAACACTCATCTCTCTCTACTCTCATCTCTCTCTCTCTTCTACGTCTCTATAATCATTCATATATTCATATTGTTACTACTATATATAATATAATATCTATAATATCCATAAATTAGCAATCAATACTATACATTAATTAACACCTAATAAATATAATAATATAGATATTATTATACTATTTTTTATACTATTACTATGAATATAACTAATACCATATATAAATACATCAGTAATACAATGATATCTTCTCATCACCTACTCCTCTTTCTACATCTTCATCTCATCTCATCCATGAGCATTTTTTTGCACTACTAACATATACTAATATATATACTACATAAATAGACGAATAACAACAATATCCACCTAAAGCCATCCACAATAACAAACCACGTACCTTACACTACTCACAACGCCCCACCAGAATTAACACATACACCAACACATCTACCAATAAAGCACCAACAAAAACACACACAACGGAACAAAATAACCCACACAAAACCCAACACAACACACACGAACATTCACACAAAGCACACTAAAACAGTAACAACTAAGCAGACAAAATACCAATCACCACAAACACAATTAACAATCACACAACACAGTAACAAAACTAAATCCACAACATTAATAATTAAGTACCACTTTAAAGTACTAACATAAAATCCACATCAATAAAAACAAACATAGCATCAACACAACAAACCTAACACAACCTACACACGAATAACGACATAACAAGTTCCACAACAACACCAAACAAAACCATTGACAAACAACCCCCTATGCACCACATCTCTAACATTATACGTAATCTTACACAACACAGAACATTAACTAAATTCCACGAACAGTTAATTACAACAGACACTGAAATACAAAACAAACACATCAAAAACAACATTATCAACAATAACAATAAAATACAAAGAATAATGCGAAACACAACTACAACAAAATTTAAATAACAAATTACATTAAACACCAATTTTACAACTTACAAACAAAACTACCTTTAACTCCAAATCTCAACATAAATACACATTACACATAACATATCAAACCATACCATACCTAACCATCAAATCCTACTATAAACAAATTAAATTTAAACATCTCATCCCTTCCGTATAAACATAGATTATTACACTAACTACATAAATCAAACTAATACCTTCAAAACAATAAACTCCCCCC
>JABUQX010081548.1:0-2500 GCA_015478945.1 Trachelipus rathkii
GTATCCTTCTGAATATTCTGATAAATTTTTGAATACAAGTGTAATCCATTCTATTTGGTGAAGTGTTACAGTTTTAATGAATATTTCCTGATAATATTCTGTCAGTTATACCGATACCTTTTAGCATACAATGAAGGAAAACAAAAGAAAAATTAAAATGGTGTTTAACTAGTATTAAAACATTTTCATTTTAAAGAAACAAAAACCAAAGGTAGTGAAAATTCTAATAGAACATAATAAACTCAAAGGGTAAAGAAAGAAAGTTTTAATTTGTTAAAGGCAGTAATTAATAATGATATCAAAGTGTAAGAATCTGTGAATTCAAATAAATCAAAAGTTCATTAAAATTTAATTTAATTTTTAATTAAAGCCACGACTTTATCTTGTAATGAACTGAAGATATGTTGTTGTAATACTATTTATGACACCACAAGCTCATAAGCTATCTGCTCTCTCTCTTCTCTCTCTCCTCTCTCTCTCTCTCCTCTCTATATATATATATAATATATATATTATATATATATTATATATATATATAATATATATAATATAATATAATATATATATATATAACCCGAGAGAGAAGAGAGAGAGAGAGAGAAGAGAGAGAGAGAGTGAGAGAAGCTCCATGAAGATAATATTACATACGGGGTTGTGGGATATGGTGCTTTGAATTATATATATATATAAATATATATATATATATATATATATATATATATATATATATTATAATAATATATATATAATATAATATATATATATAAATTATATATATTATATATATATATATATATTATATATATAATAATACTAATAATATATATATATATAATCTAATATATATATATATATATATATATATATATATATATATATATATATATATATATTATATATATATACGTGTAGTATGGTATGGTGTATATATATTACTTTGAAGGCCACCTGAAAGTTGGTAGTATATATATATATATATATATATATATTATATATATATATATATATATATATATAATATATATATATATATCTGAAGTGGCGGAAGACCAGAGTCCTACAAAGTTTTCTTCAGAATTGTGAGAAGTCGATACGTCAACTAATTATTTGACGACACGAACCAACACTTGGTGTTTAAAATTGTTCAAGTGAATGAAAGAATGGAAATTAAGTGTTTCAGATTTTACCAGTGGATTACATTTAAGTGTGAGATAAGCATGGGATAAGAGAACTGGTTAGAGAATGATTGAGAATGTTTGGAAAGATGAATCACTCGAGCTCTCCTCAATGGAGGAGGTATAAGACTAGAAAGTTCCGAAAAGCAGTATCCCTTTTAATAGCAATTGCTTAAGAGTTATGCAACAACAAATAGAAGGCGAGAAAGAGATTAGAGAGTTAGTAAGATGAGTAGAGTTGACAAGTCGATAAGCTCTAGACTAGATATTATCAAGGAGAGCAAGATGTGTAGAATATCTCCAGTTATGCGATACATGCGGCATACAAAGAAGAACAACGCCACTTTACAGAGCAAGCAACTGTGGTGGTGAGAAGATGTTCCGTAGACGCTTAAAAACATCCAACATCTTACGAGCTTTTTGATGAGAGAGAAAATGTAGTCCTTCCAAAAAAAAATAAATGATCTAATTTTTGGTATTGCATTGAATTTCTTTCCTATAAAAAAGAATATTTATTATAATTTAGAAACCCCTTTTAATTATAATGTAGATGCTTCGTTGATTGTAAACGGCTTTGGAATTAGGAATTTTAATATATAGAATTTAAGAGCAAAATCAGTTAACTACGCTTCTTTATTTTCAAATATTATATACGTACTGTATGTCTCTAAATTTTGAAAGATAAATTCTTCTTCTTCACACTAAAATTTCTGTTAAAGTTGTTTTTCTCTTGAAATGTTTGAAACTTTATGGTTATTGCCATACCCTTAGAGGATAACTACTTTAGTATCTGAACGAATGGTTACCCTCTTCCTATATTACAGACGAAGAATCGAACCCTGGCCTTTTCTCTAACGACTCAGACTCTTAACAGTTGTTTGTGTCACTGTAACGAAAACATAAAATTTAAATTACGAATATCATAATTGAGAAATTTTTATTTATTATAATTTCTTAATGGAGGATGTTTTCCATTCTTCTTCTAGGTTCTTCTCCTTGTATCATTTTCTTTAATTTTATGATAACTTATTTGATATAAAAATAGTAATATTTTAATTCTCATGTGACATAGAATTATTCCTTTTTATTAAATTACTTTAATATTCATAAAAAAAGTAGGAGTTAGTAATTGTGGTATTGTGGTATTGTGGTTTGTGGCATCATAGTAAGTAGAGTAGATGCGAGATGTTTTTTGAGAATGGTATTTATATAATTTTGAACAGTCAACTGTATTCATCCGTGCATGGATGTTGCTTTTGCTCTCCGCTGCTGAAAAACAAATGAAAAATACTACCACAATTTAAATATTTATGTTGTCATACTAC
>JABUQX010081548.1:7500-10000 GCA_015478945.1 Trachelipus rathkii
GAACCAAACGCCTCTGTTCTTGTGTTAAAATATTATTTACTTATTTTCTCTTAATTTAAGAATTGATTAAAAAGAACACATTTTCATAAATATAAAACTTCCACACTAAAAGCCGCTTGGAAGGAAATAGAAACATTTGAACCTACCTGTCTGTTTGTCTGTCTGTCTGTCTATAACCAAACTCTCTCTTACACACACACACACCTATACAGACATGGAGTGTATAGTGGGTATGTGTTGACGGTCGTAGTGTTGGCGTACTGGGTAGTGGGGTACAGTTTTTAACAGTTTGAGACAGTGAGTAGTGACGTTTAATGCAAAGTAAAGTATAAACACAATTTCTTCATAATGAATATGGGTAACAATGTTATTATATATATATATAATATATATATATATATATATATAATATATATATATATATAATAAATATATATTATATATATATATATATATATATATATATATATATATATATATTATATATTACCCAAATATTTGAATATTCTGGAATTTTCTACCGTTTTCTGTATTGATTGAGAAATCATTTTCCTTCTTATATAAAGCGAAGGCTAACTCTTCCATCTCATATTTGAATTTGCCATTGCTGATAAAGCATCTGCTCTGTCGTTTCATTATATAACGAAGAAATTGCAGTGTTTTCTTATAGTGTTTTGACTTGTTTAGTGATTTCTATTTTCAATTACAAAAAATAAATTAGGATGGAATTTTATTTTGTACCATCACGACGTGAATGTCTGCGAAGAAGAAATCATTTGGATGATTTCTTTATGAACACTCATCTCCATCCTTCGTTCAGTATGTTTAATGAAGCCGAAGATTTTGCTTTTTTGGAACATCCATTCCGACGTAGTGGAAGAATTCCTCCCTATATCATTCCACAAAGAATAAGAAACATAGATATACAAAAGAAAAAAGAAACGAATGAAGAAAGAGAGAATAAAAAATCCGAAAAGGATCATAGCAAAGGCATAGAAAGTTCAAGGAATTCTCCTCAAATTGAAGAAAAATCACTTGCAACGAAGAATAGTTTTTTCAAGAAACTCATAAATTTGGATGAAACATTTCCATCATTCAACGAGTTGTCTACTCTATTAAGGAACTCTGAAGAAGGTTCATTCGAAGTAAATGTCAATCTTCGAGGATGTGATCCAGAGAAAGTCAAAGTCGAGATAAAAGATGATGTATTAAAAGTAGAAGGAACCAAGGAAACGTCTGAAGGTAGTTACACCTACGTAAGGCACGAACAAACCATTCCTAAAGGCGTTCCTGCTTCTAGTTTAAGGGCTTCGTTACTTCCTGAAGGAATCCTAACCATACGACAAGACCAGAAGAAGCACGATATTCCTGTAACAATGATCACAGAGAAGGAATCCGAAAAGCCTTCAGAAAAGTTACGAAAGAATGCATAATTTATTTATTTTATTTTGTTCTTTGTAATAAAATATTATTTTTATTAATTATCTTTGTTTTTTGTTATTCGAAATCATTTGTATTTTTAATAAAATTATTTTTGTAAATGGTTTTCAGTATCCTTCTGAATATTCTGATAAATTTTTGAATACAAGTGTAATCCATTCTATTTGGTGAAGTGTTACAGTTTTAATGAATATTTCCTGATAATATTCTGTCAGTTATACCGATACCTTTTAGCATACAATGAAGGAAAACAAAAGAAAAATTAAAATGGTGTTTAACTAGTATTAAAACATTTTCATTTTAAAGAAACAAAAACCAAAGGTAGTGAAAATTCTAATAGAACATAATAAACTCAAAGGGTAAAGAAAGAAAGTTTTAATTTGTTAAAGGCAGTAATTAATAATGATATCAAAGTGTAAGAATCTGTGAATTCAAATAAATCAAAAGTTATTAAAATTTAATTTAATTTTTAATTAAACACGACTTATCTTAAGTAATCAACTGAAGATATGTTGTTGTAATACTATTTATGACACCACAAGCTCATAAGCTATCTGTATATTCTCTCTCTCTCTCTCTCTCTCTCTCTCTCTCTCTCTCTCTCTCTCTCTATATATATATATATATATATATATATATATATATATATATATATATATATATATATATATATATACCGAGAGAGAGAGAGAGAGAGAGAGAGAGAGAGAGAGAGAGAGAGAGCTCCATGAAGAAATATTACATAACGGGGTTGTGGGATATGGTGCTTTGAATTATATATATATATATATATATATATATATATATATATATAATATCTATATATGAAATAATATATTAATATATATATGTATATATATATTTATATATATACAATATGTATATTATATATTATATATAATTATATATAATATATATATATATACTAGTAATATATATATATATATATAGATATATATATATATATATATATATATTGTATATATATATATATATATATATATATATATATATATATATATATATATATATATATATATATATATATATATATATCTGA
>JABUQX010081549.1:0-5000 GCA_015478945.1 Trachelipus rathkii
GGAGAGAGATCCACGAGTATGAGCGATGACCCTTTGTTGGCGCTGTAAGCGTATATCTCACTCTTATAATTTTACTCACCACTGCCTTCCAGTATCACTTCCTAACTCACCATCCAAGCTCCACACTAACTTAATTTATTACATAAACACATATTATGATCCGATAATATACCCATTCCTTTAAACACTTCTCACTCAAGATTTACAACATTCAACCATACTTTCACAACATCTTCCTTCACCAACCACCAAATGTCATAATTCATAACTTTTTCACTTCGATTAATTACCTATCTCTTACCTATACTAACTCCTAGTATAACTTATGGATATACTCTATGTTTGATTTAAAGAAAGGTTATTATATTTATATTATACAACACAAATTATCCTCGAGCTTATCCCTAGCACACAGAGAAATGCAATTCACCCTCTCCTAACCATGGTACTCATTTTCTCTCTCGACAACCTCGCCAAAACCACCTGTTATAATCCATCTCTTTTTTGATTTCACCGTATCCAGCCATTTTCAGGCCCCACATAACCAATATGAGCTCTCTACTCCGCTCCATCCAACACTATATATATATATATATACTATATATATATATGATATATATAATTATATTATATATATATATAAATATATATTTATATTATTATATATGTACTATATATATATATATATATATATATATATATATATTATATTTGGAATATAAGAAGGGAATTAATTTGATGTCGAGAATCATTCAAGGAAATTGACTTAGTGCTCATAGAAGGTTGAATGTATATCGTAGTGGTCATGACTAGACAAATGAAGATTTTCTTCGCATGGTATATAGGGCGACAGGGCTGTCAAACACTCTCGGTCCTCTTTCTTGTATTATTCATTCTTGAGCCAGTACGTTATGAATATTTCTTATAGCGCCTAGTAAACAAGAATGCTCTGGAAACGGTATTTTTGAAGGCCTAAATGGAAATAGATGATGTCTAAGTTATCTATTCATATCCTGAATAGATGCGAAAACCACCTACTATTCTATGGAGAGTGTTAACTCGAGGACTGGGCGTTCTGAAACCAATTTGTCGCCTCGAAGGTATAATACAATTTTCTAGAAGTGTCCTCTAAGGTTTTTAAGAGTTTCGGTGTCAGTAAGATGCTGGACCACTGGCAGGTGCGAGAAGCCCTTCCTTAGAGGAGTTGTTATAGAGTTATATGATATGATTTTGTTATTCAGTAGTAGTATAGCTAGACATAGTTATAGGAGGAAACAAAGTAATTGTTTATTATTTTGTTAACTTCAATTTAGTGCACATACGGCAACCTGCTAACCAGCGGTTGTGAAGAATTTAAGAACCACAAATACCCGAGAACCGCGGTTATGCAAATAAATGCAGCTTCGGGCCCCAATCACTAATTTGTTATATATTATATATATATAATATATATATATATAATAATATAGTATATATATTGTATATATATTAATTTTAAATATATTAATATACGTATTATTTCATAATCTAATATATATATTATTAGTTAATCTATTATTTAATAATATATAGTCCAATATTATCTATTTTCTATATATATATTATTATATATTAATATATAATATATTATTATATATAATATCATATAATATATAATATATATTATATACTGCTATATATATATATATTTACTTTTATATATCAATTTATATATTAATATATTATTATTATGTTTATAAATTATTTATATTATTATTTTATTATAATGTATTATTATTATTATTATTATATTTATTATTATGAGATTTATTTAACTAAACGAAATTATATATAATATTTAAAAACTATAAAAATTATATATATTTATATATATTTTAATTATTAATATATAACTTATATAATATATAGTATATATATAAATATACTGGAGGATAGAGAATTATGACGATGACGATAATAGTAAATGAGAGACGACGATGATCTAATGAAAATATATTAAAAAAAAAAAATTTCTCTCTCTCTCATCTCTCTCTCTTAATACTAAAATAATTATATATATATTATTATGTATATATATATATACATACATATATTATATATATATAGCGTTACTATGTTTTGGATGTTTAATAAATAGTATATTATTATATATATATTATGATAATATATAATAATAATAATATATATATATTATAATAATATTATATAATATATATATATTATATATATATATATAGTATATATATAATATATATATATAATAATATATATATAATATATATATATATATATATATTAATATAATATGTTTAACTATATATAAAAATGTACGTCGCTAGTGCGCTAGGGTTTTACATGAGGGTTTGTTTGTTACCTGTGTTATTGTATAGTAGTGAGACTATGGTCGGATAAGAAGTATGAGATCTAAAGTTCAAGTGTCAATGGACAATTCTTAAGGGGCATGCTAGGTTTGGGAAGAATTGTAAATGAGGTAATGAACGTATAGAGAGTGTGTGGTGTTGAGAAAAGGGGTAAATGAGAGTATATTGAATATAAGTATGTTGAGATGGTTTGGGTCATGTGGAAAGGATGAATGAAATTCGGTTGGTTAAACGAATGTTAATAGTGGCGAGTGTGTTGGGCACCGAACCGGCTGGGTGACCGAAGAGAAAGTGGATTTAGTTGAGTTGATGAACTTTTGGGTGAAGGAGAAAACCAGGGGAAAAATTTGGGGGTGGGTGGTGGGATTTGGCAGAGGCGTAGTTAATAATGGTGCAATAAAGGAGGAAGGCGGGTGTTGTATGGGGGCATGGGTGCTCACCTGGGCCCAAGGTTGTATGATATCCCTATAGACGATTTTTCATAGTTGGAGGGTCTGGGGGTCGTCGCTGGGTCCCATGAAGCTCTAAAGGTGGATTTTTTTGTCCGTGACGAATTTCTCACTAATTAATGGTAAGGCTGGGCTTTAAGGCTGGGCTTTATTTCGACTTTTGTCATATTCTTCTACTGATTTTCTTTATCCCGATGCATGACACGCACTTATTCCCCCCAGTCTTTGGGGTTCGAAAGAAGGTAGATAAAGGAAGAAGATATTATATATATATATATATATATAATATATATTCTAATATATATATATATATATATATAATATATATATATATATAATATATTATATATGTATATATAATATATATTACTATAATATATATATATATATATATATATATATATATATATATATCTATATATAATATATATATATATATAATATATAGTATATAAATATATATATAATATATAGTATATATTTATATATTTATATATATATATATATATATAATATTATATAGTAATATATATATATCTAATATAATATATAATATTATATATATTATAATTATATAAGGCTGTAGACAGGGGGTTCAAGGGTTCAACCCCCACAAAATTATTTAAGGCGATCAAAATTTTTGAATTCCTTAAAGTCTGCTTAACATAATAATATGAAAACTACTATTAAAATAATGAAGGTGCATAATACTAATTATATAATAATTATAATATTAATACAGCCAGAAGTTAATTTGTTGATATTACTAACTATTTGTTTTTTTTCCAGGTTGGAAATTCCTTAAAGCACTAATCGCAGAAGAATTTAGGGGATCTCCACCATTTTTAGTTGCTTTAGGAAACTCGAGAAAAGAAATATCTTCTTATTTCATTTTTATTGACTCGTTGTGTGTTCGCACCTCTTGTGATTCTTTAATGGGTGCATTTGACGAATTCTTCAAGTGCCACTACGTATTCCGTATATCCTACGAGAAATGCTTTAGTCCTATGCTGACTTTTCTTCAAACTTACAATATTGATAAAAACGAACAGAAAGAATCTCCTCGAATCAAGGACATTAGGAGCAAAATTTTTAATAAAATGCAATCACAATAATGTTTTAGTTATATTTCTTTAATTTTTCAATTAACGTTAGAATTTGTTTGATTACTTAACATTTTTATTTTATTTTAGCCAAAATGGTCTTAAACATGCTTTAAATGCATAAAATTACTTGTTAATAGTAAGGAATATGTAAATCACTTAAAATTTTACCATGTGATCTTTGATGGAAATGTTTTGTATTGTATTCAAGATGCTTGTAATAAGCATTTTTACTCATATAGAGGATTTATAAACCATATCAAAAAAAATCATGTACATAATGATAATGAGAATCAGCAATCTGAAGTATTCAAAGAAAATATAGTTAATTCATGTGTGAATCAAAGTTATTGTGAACAGAATTACTTTGTCACTAAAAATCATGATAGAGAAGGGTCACTTTTTAATGAAATTACAAATTTTGCTTCATTTATTTATTCTAAAGATATTCCTCTAAAAGTTGCCAACGAAATAATGAGTAATACATGTAATTTGCTTAGCAAAATCGGTGATATTTGTAAAAATAATGAAAATTTGGATGTTTTTTTTGATCTTGAAAGCATTAATAATAATTATACATCTAACATGTTTTGGCTTCAATGCTTTATAGCGAAATTTAATTTAGTAGAGAGTGTAGATATTGCAATTGGTACATATGAAGATACAAGATATAATAAAAAAAATAAATACTTTGAACCAGTAATAGTTAGTAGCACATTTACCTACATTCCAATTCTTAAAACACTAACTTTTTTGATGAATAATGAACAAATACAAAGTTATTTTCTTAAGAGTAACAATAATTTACAGAATGTTATAAAGAGATTTCAAGATGCTTCATGTTTTGCCAACCACCCTCTTTTTTCTGTTGAAAAGTATGCATTACAAGTTCATCTATTTTATGATGATTTTGAAATTTGCAATCCAATTGGCCACAGAGCCAACATCCACAAATTAGGTGCCATTTATTTTACTTTAGGCAATTTACCTCCACATCTCAATTCGTACTTGAAAAATATTCATTTAGTAGCTTTGTTTCATGTTCAAGACTTAAAAGCTTTTGGGTT
>JABUQX010081549.1:17500-20000 GCA_015478945.1 Trachelipus rathkii
ACTATAGACCGATTTCAATTACACATACCATTAGCAAAATACTCGAAAAACTAGTATTAAATCGAATAATAAATTATCTTAATACGAATAATATTATCAACGACTTTCAATTTGGTTTTAGAAAGAACAGATCAACAACTGAAGCCCTTGTTTGTTTGACAGAAAAAATATATGAAAATATAGAAAATAAAAATTCAACTGCACTTATATTATTGGATCTTACAAAAGCTTTTGATACAATAGATCATGATATACTACTTAACAAAATGAATAAGATGGGAATAAAGGGAAACACACTACAATGGTTTAAAACATATCTTAGTGGAAGATCTCAGTATGTGAAAATAGGTGAAACATGCTCTGAACCACTACAAACAACTTGCGGTGTTCCACAAGGATCTATTCTTGGCCCATTATTATTTACATTGTATACCAATGATGTATTTAATTCACACGACTCTTTCATGGTTTCATTTGCTGATGATATTTCAATATTAATAAAGGATAAAAATCCGGCTACACTATCACTAAAAGCAGCAGACGTCTTAAATAAGATCACAACATGGATAGATTCTAATAAACTTTCACTAAACTTGCAAAAAACGTCATACATCATAATAAGCAACAAAACTATAGCTGATAATTTCAACATAAAAATTAAAGGAGTTGACTTGAAAAGAGTCACAAATGCTAAAATACTTGGGGTAACGTTAGATGAAAAAATGACATTCAAAGAACATATCAACCAGCTAGTGAGTAAACTAGCGAAATATATGTATATACTAGTCAAATTGAAAAAATTCATTCCTTTATATATATTGAAGAAGATATACTATGCACATATACACCCACATCTATTATATTGTCTTCCAGTCTATGGTATAGCTAGCAAATCAGCTATTAATTCGGTTATTTTGATGCAAAAACGCTTCATCCGACTGTTAAGCCCAACTAAAAACTTCTATGAGCATACAGCACCTTTATTTAAAAAACTTAAAATGTTACAATTTGAAGACCTATTGAAGTTATCTCTATTAAAGGAACAGCACAAGATACTACAAAATAAGGCATGTAACTTCCTAATATCTAACTTTCATAATAACCAAATTCAAAGAGATATAAATCTAAGAAATAGTGATCACGTAAATCCTCCTTTCTATAGGTTAGAAAAAGCTAGACAAGCAGTTAGCTATAAATGTGCTAAAGTCTATAACGATTTACCTCGAGAATTAAAAAATGAAAATTCTCTTATATCATTTACAAGTAAACTCAAAAAAAAGCTATATAAATAAGTACTAATACTATTACTATATTGCCATTTACAAGTAAACTCAAAACAGCTGCATAAATAAGTACTAATAATATTACTATTTTATTATTATTATTATTATTATTATTATCATTATTATTATTAATGTTATTGATTTATTATTAATTATTATTTTATTATTATTATTATTATTATTATTATTATTATATTATTATTATTATTATTATTATTATTATTAATTATTATATTATTTTTATTATTATTATTTTTTATTATTATTATTATTATTATGTTTTAATTATTATTATTATTATTATTATATTATTATTATTATTATTATATTAATTATATTAATTATTATATTATTATTATTATTATTATTATTATTATTATGATATGAATATTATTATTAATTATTATTATTATTATTATTATTATTATTATTTATTATTATATTATTATTATTATTATTTTATTATTATTATTATTATTTATTATTTTAATTATTATTATTATTTTATTATTATTCTTATACATTTTATATTATTTTATTATTAACTATTATTAATTTTTTTTTATTTTTCTTTATTATTATTATTTCTATATTTAATATTTTTTCTTGTGGTAATGTTATCAAATTATTATTTTATTAATTATTATTATTCGAATTTTTATTGTTTATTTTGTATTCTAGATAACTCATAAAAGATATGTCTGCTTCTCAATACTTGTTAATATTATTATTATTATTATTATTAATATTAATTATTATTATTATTATTATTATTATTATTATTATTATTATTATTATTATTATATTATTATTATTATTCTATTATTATTAAATTATATTATTATTATTATTATTATTATTATTATTATTATTATTTTATTGTCTGTTTATTACTATTAATATATGGTATAATTATTATGTTTATTGTAGGAGTTGTTGTATTATTAATTAGCCGTTGTTCGTTTTGGACCAAATTGCGATTGTTAGTGGATTTGCTTTTGGAATGATCTTGTACTTTTTGTATTATTAGGTAGTTATTATTAAGATGGTGTGTTGATGTTATTATTTGTTATTATTGATTTTATTTAGTATGTTAATTATTGAGTCTGGATGAATTATTTATTGATTTTTATTTTGGTGTGGGTTGGATGGTTGATTTATTGTTTAGGTTGGTTGTAGTTTGTTGGTATTGATTGATTGGAGTGTATTTGATGTTC
>JABUQX010081549.1:30000-32500 GCA_015478945.1 Trachelipus rathkii
GTTATTATTATATTATTATTATTTTTATTATTATTATTATTATTATTTATTATTATTTATTATTATTATTATTATTATTATTATTATTATTATTATTATTATTATTATTATTATTATTATTATTATTATTATTATTATTATTATTATTATTATTGATTATTTTACTAGGTTTTGCTAATTTTTGAAATCAAAACCATGTTATTGATATTTTGACGTTCACGTACTATAATTTCTGTTGAAATCACTTGAACAATTTTTACAATGTTTGTTTTAGTATTCCAAAAAAAGTGATCTAAATAAGAAAAGTGTATCTCACTAACTCTATACCCCTGAAAATCTGATATTGATTGGATGAGTAGAAAAATAAATTTTCGCAATTTTTCACTTTCTCAAAAAAAGATTTTTTGAAAAATTGAAAATATGCGATATTTCTTTCCTACTCACCCAATCAATATCAAATTTTCAGGGTGTTTTAGCTGGGGGAGATAACACCTTTCCATTAATTTAAATATTTTTTTCTTGTACAATCAAAAAAATATTCTTTAAATTTTCTTTTGAAAATTTGTTCCCCGCCTGTTGATTATTCAAAAATATTAAATGGGTCCAAGCACTCCTTGGAGTATGTCTCGAAATACCAGGGGGTACGCGACAAGAGTGAAGAAAAACCTTAAATTTTATTTTTTATTTATTATTATATATAATATATATATATATACTATATATATATATATATATACTATAATATATATATATATATATATATATATATATATATATATATAATATATATGTTATATAAAATTTTATATATATATTATTTATTTTATATATATATATATATATATATATATATATATATATATATATCAGGGCTGCGGAGTCGTAAAATAAATTTTTCGACTCCGACGTCCGACTCCGACTCCGACTCCTTAAATTCAAATTTGATTTTCGACTCCGACTCCGACTCCAAATCTCCACTTAAACAAAAATTTTCGACTTCCGACTCCGACTCCAATTAAACAAAAATTTTTCCGGCTCCGACTCCGACTCCAAATCCACTCAAACAAAAATTTTCGACTCGACTCCGACTCCGACTCCAGCAGTCAATCTTCAAAATTTCGCCTCTGACTCAGCTTAAGTGCTTACAGAGTTACAGTAAAACATTTTTGTGTTTCAACTATTTTTTTTTTCGCTTCCCTTTGAGAATAAAAAAAATATACCACTTTTCCAATAAATCTAATCTCCAAATGCTTATGGTAATAGTACCGTAAAGACAAAGAATGCAGGCGTAACACATTTAATAACAAATACTATTTCAGTTTCCGGAAAATGTAAAACGTAATATAATGCAAATATTTGTTATTTTTATTCTAAAACAGCCATTATAAAAAATTAACAGTTTAACTTACTTTCCAGTCTCAAGTGTATTAAAACAGTTAAATCATATACTTTAATTAGCTTTGTCGATATATATATATATTTATATAATTATATATATATATATACTATATTATATTATATTTATATATATATATATATATAATATATAATATATATATATATATATATATATATATATAATATATATATATATCTATTTAATATATATATATATATATATATATATATATATATATATATATATATATATATATATATATATTATATATATTTTTTTGAAAAAAAAATATATATAATTATAATATATAATATATATATATATATATACTATATTATATATATATTATATATATATATATATATATATATATTATATATATATATATATTATAATATTTATATATATTATATTATATATATAATATTATATATATATATATCGACAAAGTAATTAAGTATATGATTTTAACTTTTTAACTACACTTGAGACTGAAAGTATTAAACTGTTAATTTTATAATTGCTGTTTTATAATAAAAATAAAAATTATTTGCATTATAATTACGTTATACATTTGTTTCCGAAACTGAAATATATTTGTTTGTCATGTGTTGCGCCTGCATCTTTGTCTTTACGGTACTTTACCATATAGCATTTGGAGATTAGATTTATTGGAAAAGTGGTATATTTTTTTATTCTCAAATGCAATCGAAAAAAAAAATAGTTGAAACAAAAAAATGTTTTACTGTAACTCTGTAAGCACTAAGCTGAGTCAGAGTCGAAATTTTGAATTTGACTGCTGGAGTCGGAGTCGGAGTCGGAGTCGAAAATTTTTGTTTAAGTGGATTAGAGACTCGGAGTCGAGCCGAACATTTTTGTTTAATTTGGAGTCGAGTCGGAGTCGCAAAATTTTTTGTTTAAGTGGATTGGAGTCGGAGTTCTGGAGTCGAATAATCCAAATTTGGAATTAAAGGAGTCGGGAGTCGGAGTCGGAGACGGAGAGTGTAAAAATTTATTTTACGAACTGCCGCACCTGATATATATATAATTATTATATATTATATGATATATATAATATATATATAATATAAAAAATATAAT
>JABUQX010081549.1:45000-52151 GCA_015478945.1 Trachelipus rathkii
AATTATGATGTATGACGTTTTTTGCAAGTTTAGTGAAAGTTTATTAGAATCTATCCATGTTGTGATCTTATTTAAGACGTCTGCTGCTTTTAGTGATAGTGTAGCCGGATTTTTATCCTTTATTAATATTGAAATATCATCAGCAAATGAAACCATGAAAGAGTCGTGTGAATTAAATACATCATTGGTATACAATGTAAATAATAATGGGCCAAGAATAGATCCTTGTGGAACACCGCAAGTTGTTTGTAGTGGTTCAGAGCATGTTTCACCTATTTTCACATACTGAGATCTTCCACTAAGATATGTTTTAAACCATTGTAGTGTGTTTCCCTTTATTCCCATCTTATTCATTTTGTTAAGTAGTATATCATGATCTATTGTATCAAAAGCTTTTGTAAGATCCAATAATATAAGTGAAGTTGAATTTTTATTTTCTATATTTTCATATATTTTTTCTGTCAAACAAACAAGGGCTTCAGTTGTTGATCTGTTCTTTCTAAAACCAAATTGAAAGTCGTTGATAATATTATTCGTATTAAGATAATTTATTATTCGATTTAATACTAGTTTTTCGAGTATTTTGCTAATGGTATGTGTAATTGAAATCGGTCTATAGTTTTTAGGATCAGTTTTATCACCCTTTTTATGTGCAGGTGTGACACGTGAGACTTTTAAGATTTCTGGGAAAATTCCCTTGTTAAATGAGATGTTAAAGAGATCTTTTAGGGGTGAGGCAATTATGTCAGCTATGATTTTGTAAATGTGATTGGGAATGGTATGAGTATCACATTTCTTATTTTGTAGTTCAGTAATGATCGCTTTGACTTCTGAGACCGTAACATTTTCAAATGAAAAGAGAGAACCGTAGTCTGCCAAATAGGTTTCAAATGAGGTATGCCTAAGTGGCATGTTTGATACATTTACTTTGCCATTATTTACGAAGTAATTGTTAAGTTCATCGGCAATTTCTTTTTGTTGTTTTAATATTTCTCCGTTTTTGTTTATTTCATTTATTTTGCTTTTTTTTTAATTACTTTTGTTGACTAGATCATTAATTAATCCCCAAGTTGATTTTGGGTCTTCATATACATTTTTAAATTTACTATTGTAATATTTCTTTTTTGCTTTCTTCAAAACAATTTTCAATTGTTTCTCATACTTATTATATAATTGAAATGGTATGATACCTCCTTTATAATTTCTGTAGAGTTTATGTTTTTGACTTATTGAGTTTCTTATACCTGATGTTATCCATGGATTTTTAATCCTCTTTGATCCTAATGTTTTGGTTTTTAAAGGAAATGAATCATTATAACATGTATTTAAAGAGTTTATAAAGCAGGTAAGTTTTGAATGGATGTTAATCTGGTCATTCTGTATGTAAGAAAAGTCAACCTCATTTAACTTACTTATAAAAGTACGTCTGCAATTTTCATCGTCCTGCCTATAATTTATGGTAGTAAGTGTTCGTGTTTTATTAATGAAAAATTTTACAATACAGGGGCATTTTAAATGAATGAGTCACAGAAGATTTTACTCTTCTTCAGCGGGATTCGAACACTGGACCTCCGCGTTGCTGAGGTAACAGTAACCGGATGCTCTAACCACTAGGCCATCCACGTCCCCAAAAATGAACGCTGGGAATTATTAAATGATAAATGAGTCACAGGAGATTCTACTCTCTCAGCGGGGATTCGAAACACTGGACCTCCGCGTTTGCTGAGGTAACAGTCACGCGTGATGCTCTAACACTAGGCCATCCTCCCCCACACGTCCCAAAAATAACGCTTCAAATCGTAGTTTTTAAAGAACCCGGTTTTCTCATCCCATAACACTGCTGAGTATCAAATACATTATAATAATAATAATAATGAATAATAATAATATAATAATAATATAATAATAATAAGTAATAATCAATAATAATAATAATAATAATAATAATATAATAATAAATAATAATAATAAAAACTAAAAAAAAAAAACTTTAAAAAAATAGTGAGCTGTCCGTAGCTCCAAAAATAAAAAGAATTTTTATATAATGCTTTATAATTATAATTTTATTTTATTATAATTTGTTTTTAATCATTTACAATTATAACTGTCTATTTTAAAATTAAACATTATTAATATAAATATCAAAAATAAAAAATTAAAAAAAAAATTCAAAATATTTTTTGAAAAACGACATAAAGTTTTTTAAATTTTGAAAACTCAGTTTACAAGTCTTATTCTTTTGATTAAAGTTTTTTTTTTTCATTTTAATTTTTATTCTTTGCTTTTATAAAGACTGTATATGCATAAACAAAAAATATATATATATATATATATATATATATATATATATATATATATATATATATATATATATATATATATATATATATATATATATATATTTATATATATATATTTTATATACATATATATATATCTATATATATATATATATACAAGACCAAAACATTTCGGGCTTAACTAATACTTGATTCTAAAAAGTAGCTACCTTTTAAAACCGAATAATATTTTTGAAATCAGTGTACATTTTGTCTGCGAATTGAAAAGAAAATTAAAAAAAAAAATATAAAAAAATATAATAATGTCTGACTTTTTGTACGATAAGTAATGTTGCCCAAAAATTTTCAAGACTTCACACCTCCCATTTTCCCCAAGGTTCTCTGACATCTATCCCCCGTTCCCCAAATATTCTATTTTAAATGTTTTATTACTTTATCTAAGCTTCGTAACGTTTAAGTTCCAAGACAATTTAAGTTCCTAAATTGACTAAACAGAAAAGACAAACTTTCTTTTGTAATGGTGAATTTTCAAATATAATTTAATTAATATTAACAAAAAAGTAAAAAGAAATTGATATATATTTTTTTGAGCTTCACATTTAAGCTTATAAAATGAGTAAGCTTAGGCAATTTATTTCAATTTAAATTTGACGTATCAAAGTAAAGTTTGTAAAGTGATTTTAGACGCCATGATAGTTTTTTTTTTTTTTTTTTTTTATACAACAATGGTGAAGGCAATTTAGCCTGGGTAAATAATTCTGAGATAGCATTACCAACCATTCCAATACTAATTTTATTGTTGCCCCTAGTTTAATAGATAATCAATGTTTAATTCATTTATCGTATACAGTAATGGGAACACACATAGCATATCACATCTACACACCAACACACAGAGTCTATGATCATAAATAGATGTTCTATTGGGGAAACTTTTTTTTTCTGGGGTGACCTGACCTGACCTAACTAACCTAACATAAGTAACTCAGTCCTAACCTAACTTCCAACTTAAGTAACTAGCTTCAACCTAATCTAACCTAACCAACCTAACCTAACCTAACCCAAACCTAACCTAACTTAACCTAACCTAAACTAACCTTTACATAACCTAACCTAACCTAACCTAAGTAACCTAACTTAACCTAAGGTAATCTACTGTTGTAAAGTACTTCTCTCTCTTATATATATATATATATATATATATATATATATATATATATATATATATATATATATATATATATATATATATATATATATATATATATATATATATATATATATATATATATATGATATATATATATATAAGACTACCGAAAACATAAATGCAAAAACGATGTTTTTCATTCAAATTAAAAGTTTTTTTTATCGCAGCTAGAGGAGAGGAGGAGGAGGAGGAGGAGGAGGAGGAGTCTCGCTGCAAGCAAAGTACTAGAATGCCAGGCGTAAGTGTTATTCAGGAGTATTATTTTAATTAATTTATTAATAATTCTAATTATTTCATTAATAATTAATAAATTATTATTTCTTCCGGCATTGTAATGTTCGCTGAATTCAAAATGTATTCAGTTTTCATGTAGCCATCGTAGTTTTAAAGAGGCAGGTGTCGGCTAATCTGAGTTATTGTATATATATATATATATATATTATATATATATATATATATATATATATATATATATATATATATATATATATATATATATATATATATATATATATATTTATAAATATATATATTTTTATATATAATATTATTATTATTACCTAATAATAATAATAAATATATATATATATTTATATATATATATATATATATATATATATATTATTATTATTATTATATATTATTATTATTATTATATATATATATATATTATATATATATTTATATATATATATATATATATATATATATATATATATATATATATATATATATATATATATATTAGCAAAGAAGAAGAATATTTATAAATATATATATATATATATATATATATATATATATATATATATATATATATATATATATATATATATATATATATATATATATATATATATATATATAATCAGGCTTGGGTTCAAGTACATTTTTTCAAGTACAAGTACAAGTACTCTAGAATTGTTCAAGTACAAGTACAAGTACAAGTACTCTAGAATTTGTTCAAGTACAAGTACAAGTACAAGTACATGGTATCAAGTACAAATACAAGTACAAGTACTTTATAAAAATCTTGCATATATATATATATATATATATATATATATATATAAATATATATATATATATATCTATAAATACATATATATATATATATATATATATATATATATATATATATATATATATATATATATATATATATATATATATATATATATATATATATATATATATATATATATCATCAAATCATCATCATCATCGTCATCATCATCATCACCACCCATCTTTCCTCCCCGAGACTGGAGGTAAGGTGCGTAACATGCACCGAGAAACAGAAAAATAATAGAAAAATATGAAACAAGTAGAAAAGAAAGCCCAGCCTTACCACCTCCTTTATACCAACTAGTGAGAACTCGTCGCAGTCAGAAAAATCCACCCTAGAGCTTCACGGGACCGCGATGGACCCCTCACTATGGTTGTCAATGTGAGGTTCATGCCTTGGCCCAGGTGGGCTACAACCATATCTCCTCACAAAACCCTGCCATTCACTCCTGTTATGCACCTTTCTTCTCGCCTCTGCCAAACTCAAATTTCTCTCCTCCAGGCTTTCCTTTTCTGACTCAATCCACTTTTCCTTCTGTCTCCCATCCGGTCGATTACCAACACACTCACCACTATACATCCGTTTAACCGACCGACTATCATCCATCCTTTCCACATGACCAAACCATCTCAATGTACTTTCATTTATTCTCTCATTTACCCCATTCTCCACACCAAACAACTCTCTAATACGTTCATTCCTTATTTTATCATTTCTTTTCACACCTAACATGCCAATAAGATTGTCCATCTGAACACATTGTACTTTAGATCTATCCCTCTTATTCCAGACCATAGTCCCACTACTATACATTAACACGGGTAACAACATACCCTCATGTACACATCCACCAACGATTTAATTGCATCAGCCACCTTAGTGCTATTCACAACTTTCCTACTACACTCTGCATCATCCACTCCCTTTTCATTCAACATATATCCTAAATATTAAAATTCAGACACTTTTTCCAGCTGCTCACCATCTAACGTAACTTCACACTGAGGACTGTCCTCGCTCACAACCATAACCTTACTCTTATCTACGTTTACTTTCAAACCCCCCATTTTTCACACCCTACCAAATCTCTATACAAGTCATCTCAAACTCTCTTCAGATTCGCCACACAAAAACAAATCATCCTCATATAATAGGTAGGGAACCCTCCACTCTCTTCCATTCTCCATCATTCTACTATTCCTTGTCACCCCTATCTCTAATTCTTTCATAATCTCATCCATATAAAGATTGGATCGCCAAGGAGACATAGCACATCCCTGTCTCACTCCGCTATTATTATTAAACCAATCACTTTCGACTCTACTATTTATTCTTACACACACTTCACTATCGTCATACATACTTTTGATTAAATTCAGAAGCTTACCACCAAGACCATATCACTAACACCCGCCATAGAGCTTCCCTACTAATCCTATTATACGCCTGTTGCAAATCCATAAATCCTAAATACAATTTATTCTTCTCCTCCCTCATTATCCCAATCTTTGTTTAAATGTACGGATTTGATCCAACATCCTCTCTACACCTTAAACGCACCTTGTTATTCCCTAAATCAGTTCTTCAGTCATTCGGACGCACTCTTTCGACCAAAATAGCAGCATTTCCCTATAACACTCAATAAACTAATTACCCTATAACACTTACAGTTACTATATCCCCTTACCCCAAGTTACTGCTCTCCTCCAATCCCTCGGAACTATAACCTCCATAAACGCTTTGTTATACAACTTCCAAATCCAATCAATCACTACCTAGCATATATATATATATATATATATATATATATATATATATATATATATATATATATATATATATATATATATATATATATATATATATATATATATATATATAATATGGCTTTGTGCTGTGAATCTGAAGAGGGTTTGAGTGGCTTGGTAGAGATTTCTGCAAGGTGTGTAAACATGGTTTGAAAGTAAAGTGAGTGAGGACAGTCCTCGGGGTGAAGCTATGCTAGATGGTGAGCAGCTGGAACAAGTGACTGAGTTTAAATATTTAGGATAATATGTTGGACGAAAAGGGAATGGATGATGCCAGGTGTAGTAGGAAAGTGTGAATTGCAGGAAGGTGGCTGGTGCATAAATCCTTGGTGGATGGAAAGAGACTAAGTTTTGAGTGCGCTAGGGTCTGATGTGATGGTTTGTTGTTACCTGTGTTAATGTATAGTAGGGAAACTATGGTCTGGAATGAGAGGTAGAGATCTAAAGTACAATGAGTTCAGATGGACAATCTTAAGGGCGTGTTAGGTGTGAGAAGAATTGATAAATGAGGAATGAACACATAGAGTTGTGTGGTATGAAAAAAAGGGGATAAATAAGAGAACAAATGAGATGTTTGGTCATGTTGAAAGGATGTATGATAGTCGGTTGGTTAAGCGGATGTATAGTGGTGAGTGTGTTGGGAATCGACTGGCTGGGAGACCGAAGGAAAAGTGGATTGAGTCAGCAAAAGAATGTCTGGAAGAGTGAAATGGTATGGCTGGGGCGAGAAGAATGTGAATTAACAGGAGTAAAATAATCTAATG
>JABUQX010081550.1:0-22500 GCA_015478945.1 Trachelipus rathkii
CGCTATGTTAGCTTTATCAATTGGAAACTTTATTACGTTAGAGAATATTCGTTGATCAGTATGATAATTAAGCAATGTTGTGATAAATTTTTTTGTTAAATATACCATGTTAATATAAATTTAACATTGTTATGTTTAGAGATATTGCTTGACAAAGTGTGAATGAGTTACGTTTTTTGGATGCTATGTTAGTTACTTTACTAGTTGTTAAGTGTGGAACTTTGTTACGTTAACAGCTTATTCATGTTTAAGGTGTGTCAGGATCTGTCGTTATGCAATTATATTTCATCAGTTCAAGATGGATGCTAAGTAATGCTTTAATTAATGTGAAAACTTTGTTACGTAAGCATATATTCGTTAATCAGTGTATAAAGAATGTTTTTGTTATGTTTATCCAAAAATGATACTCGAAATGTGAACTTTGAATCAATAAATCAATTGATTCAATAGATCAATAGATCAATAGATCAACTATGTTTGAAATAGTGTGAGTAGGCCATTTTTATTGCATAAGTCGATTTTACTGATTTTACTGATTTAGGGTATGTAAAACATAGAAATTTTAATAGTAAAATATGACTGAATCAAATGATCAATAGATCAATAGATCACTAAGATTCAATAGATCAATGGTTGGAAAGGTGTGGTAGGTTGGGTGATTTTGATTTACTGATTTACTGATTTAGGGTGATGTAAAAACATGATAATTTTACTAAAAAATATGACCTGAATCAATAGAAAATAATAGATCAATAGATCAAGAGTTCACTAGATCAATAGTTTCATGTGGAAAGGGTGGGTTGGATGATTTGATTTACTGATTTAACTGATTTAGGGTATGTAAAACATTACAATTTTACTAAAAAATATTTGAATCAATAGATAATAGATCAATTGATCAATAGATCAATGATCAATAGATCAATATATCAGGAATGGACAGAGGGATAGTTGGATGGTGTTTGATTTACTGATTTTACTTATACTACTTTAGGGTATGTGAAAACATGACAGTTTTACTAAAAAACTATGACTTGAATCAATAGATCAAATAGATCAATAGATCACGGATGGTCAGGAGGGTGGTTGTTTACTTTACATATTTACTGATTACTGATTTAGGGTAGTAAAACATGACAATTTGTAAAAAAAAAACAATAAAAAGAATAGAAATTTATTTATTTATTTTAATTTTTTTATTTTATTTTTTTATTTTAATTCTTCGTTGGTCCTGAAACCATCATTTTCGAAATCTACAGACCTAATACCTTCTACAAGTAAATTAATGTATCATTACCGCTTCTTAATAATGCGAGCACCGCACCGCCGAAGCCAAGCTCCGCGTGCTAGCGTGCCGACTGCTACTCTCTGAGTCAGACTCCTTCTCCAACAGTTTTTCAAGGTTCTCCTTCATCTCCTTCCTTTCAACTTTTCATCGATTTTTTTAAAGAAATTTCAGTTTGGGGAACCCTTTCTGTGGGGGGACCCTAGACCCCTATACGGACTTATAACCATCATATTCGAGATCTTAGTGTTCGATAACATATATAGCAGCACCAATATTGTTGTTTATACGAATGTTTATTAACTCGGCACGGCACCAGCGGCCCCAGCACCGGTGCCGGAGCCAAACTCCTCAGATTCCGATACACAGTCTTTCTAGAAAATTTAACACTCAGAATCCTCCTCACCAATTTCAGCCTTGATCCGAAACACTTCGATTTTTAAGGAGGGTGGGTCCCCCTTTCGGGGGACCCACGGGGACTAACCTCGTCTACGACGAGGTTACGATCACCATATAACACCTCACAAATTTTAACCAGATACGATAATCCTAACCCCTGTAGATATATATCGGGACTCAGAGGCTGAACCGGAGCCGGAGCCTAAAAAATCGATTCCCGTCAATCGATTTTCGATTAATAAACGATTCCCTTCGAGAATCGATTTATTCATGTGGCAAGTGTCGGAGTCAGAGTCGGAGTCGGAGCCGGAACCGGAGTCGAGTGGCGTAAAAAACGATATCGCTTACAAGGAATCGTTTTCGACATATCGATACCCTTCGGGAGGATCGATTCTTCGTAAGATAATAATAATAATAATAATAATAATATAATAATAATAATAATAATAATACTAATAATAATAATAATAAATAATAATAATAATAATAATAATAATAATAATAATAATAATAATAATAATAATAATAATAATAATAATAATAATAATAATGTGTGTGTGTGTGTGTGTGCGCGTGCGCTCTCACGCGCATCGAACACCTGTTCAATTGGCCTGATCTCAAGTTGGGCTTAACTCGAGCTCGGAATTGGAAAGCCAAAAGGGCGTAAGCGACATATTTTGCGTTCGCTCTCGAGGGGAGCCACCCCCTATATACATCCTAGCGACTTGAAAAATCGTCGGTATCGAGCTTAACACCTCAGTAGATTATATTCCAAGCTTTCAGACCGATAGCTTTATACGTTTTGGAGATATCGCCTTGCATCGGCCAAAAACGTAACAATTAATTACCTACTCCTAACCAATAGGCTAACCCTATGGCCTAAGCATCCTACCTACCTTCCTAACCTATCTAACCTCTACTACTCCTACCAATATGCCTAACCCTATACCTAACATCCTACCTACTCCTAACACTATGCCTAACACTATGTTTACCACTATAACTACTCATACCCTAGACCTAGCCACAAAGTTTACTATATAGCTACCTACCACTATGCCTTAACGCCTATGTTCGCTTAGCCATTAATACTCATAACACTATGGCCTAACTCCAATGCTTACTAATGTAAACTACGCCTACATTCCAAATGCTATACCTACGCCTAATAATTTCCAAAATACTATACCTACGCCTAACAATTTCCAAAATAACTATGCCTAACGCCTAACAATATCCAAAATACTATACTAACGCCTAACAATTCTCAAAAGCTATAACCTACGCTAACCATTCTCAAAAATGCTATACCTACGCCTAACAACTTCAAAGTACTATACCTAACCCATTTTATAAATATATCCTAACCAATTTTACAAGAATATTATGTTAACCATATACCTATGCCTTAACCATTGTCCAAAGTAACTTATGCCTAACATTTTCCAGATACTATGCTAACCATATACCTATGCCTAAAAACCATTTCCAAAAGTACTATACTAACCATAACATAACAAACACTATGGACTAAGCCTCAACCTACGCTTACCATTAGTAGTTATTCAAGCTCCTCATCCTACCCAATCCACGCTTACGCTGACGCTACTAAATCTTTTTGATCCTATTAATATACCTAAAGAAACTCATGCATCCGGTGCAGGATACAATAACTTCTGATTCTATGCTTACTGCAGATCTAAACTTTTTCGAATCCTAATATGTCTAAACTACACACTCGTCCTCGTGGACTAGATCAGCAGAATTTCTAAACCCTAGTGGATCCTTTACAACCTCTCTGCTCTGTGCATGAAAGACTACCCCAAGTAATACGATAAGTTTACTAACAGCATCCCGCTAAACCAGTTCAAATAGTGCGCTCCTACGAATTGGATGCAACAACCGGCATCATCCGCGATTTTAACGAACGATGAGAAAATTACTTCCAATTATACATGCCCCCAACTCAGGTAACTAACTTTAAACTCAGTCATGAGAAAACCATTCCTCCTTACTTCCTACTAACTCACTACTATTACTAATCCTTCCTATCAAAGTTCTCAACTTATACTGATTCCACCACCCCAATATATTACTCTATCTTCCGCTTTTACGAATGATGTCAAATCCTATTAAATAATGCCCCAAAGCAAATCCCTAATAGGAACCCGCGTATCTTTTAAAAGCTAGTAATAGATTACAAAAACTATAAAATTCACAAGACAGAGAACCGATTTTAGATTCAGGTAGTAACAGTAGTCTTTGTCGATACTCCTTCATTTCCGAAATGGAAGATACATTTAACATAACTTTACCATTAAAGCCCACAGAAATTACAACTACGTTTCTAATCACGGGTTTCAGAATTTTACAAATGGGTACGATAATCTTTGATATAACTTTAATCACGGGGAAACAATACCGTTAACTTTATAGTCAGTATGTGACAATCTTTGGTGGTTTTAAGTACACTTTCCCTACTAGGTAATAATTTCCTAATAATCCAGAAATAAAACTTACAAAAAAAAAAAAAAAAAACACCATTGAGGGTTAACAACAAATAACCATACTAATCCTATAACCTCTTTCCGCACCAATACCCACCAAAAGGAAATCCCCCAGCATACATGCTAAACATATAGAGGTAAACCATACAGAGGTAAGCCCCTCTACTCCAACGATATTTCTACACCTAACAAATCTTTTAATAAATACTGACATTTCCTATAATTTATCTACTTTAGAAGAACCAACAGAAATAGCTCCTTATTCTAAGTACACCCTTTCTGTTTAAAGGCTTCTTCCCACGCTCATACTTCTCCTCTCTGACAAATTTTATTCTGTCTACATTGAACTACTTAATATCAGCCAACTTCCTTTTTTGCGGGAAGTGGATGAGTTTTGCCTCCGACGGCCAAGTTCTCTTGGACATAATTAATATGAGCGCTTCTCCCAATTCCTTCCTCAATAAACACCATCCTATCAGGGCTATCCTATTATAGTTTAGACGAACCCTCCCAAAGTCCAATGTTAATTTGGCCACCTCTTCCAAAGGCCTAACTCCAAATCAACTTAGAAATACTTTCAAAAAAACTCGTCCAGGAATCTTTCAAAGATAAAGAAGATTGCTGTACACATTACAAGATCCGGATCAGTTAGAAAATTTAATTGATCTGTATGACTTACAGAAATGTAATAGCCTTAGAAGATGATGAAGTCCCCCATCTGTCCGTTAACATAAATTTTTAGATACAACTTAAAGAACGCCCCAAAAGGTACTGTACCGCCAACGTACCTGCCCCTCCATAAATCTTGACCCAGATAGACGATTGGGTCAAGTCCGCCACAAAAAGGGTACATCCGTCCTATTAGTAGTCCCCATTCGAGCCCTCTGCTCGTAATTCCAAAGAAGAATTCCTCAACTCCAAGAATTGTTGCCGATTACAGGCACATTAACGCACACACAGTGCTGGACCGCTTCCCTGCCTTGTATTAATGACATACTCTCTACGCTGGGAAAATTTTCAGCAGTCTCGATCTTCTCGACGTTTACCATTGTCTGGAAATCGAGGAAGAGACACAAACCGCTACTAGCTTTCCGGCACTACGAAGAGGTCAGTATGCACCAACAAGACTCAAACTTCGATTGTTCCAATGCACACCCGTACTCGCAAGACAATGGAAATGGTTTGTCTCACCTCCTGTGTTGACGCTTGCAGAGTCTTTTGACGACTGTCTTATACTGGGGGAAACATTAAAAGAGCATTTTTAAAGTCAAGCAATATTGAAAGGAAAGAACGACATTCTGAGGTACAGTGAAGAATTAAAACTTGCCAATATGTAAGTTTCTATCTACGAAACACCTCCTTTTTCTGGGGCTTTAAAATTTCCCAAGACGAAAAATCTTCACCTACCCCCAAAATCTAGACCTTACTAACATTCAAACCCCCGATCTAACGTGCAAAAACTAGGTCTTTACTAGGTTTTGATTAGACCCTCCTACTCAGTCTTGCCCCAAGCGCCTATAACAAGAACTACTACCAAAAGAATGCAACATTGTTTATTCTGGTGACTCCGACAAACAAAAGAGTTTTCTTACCTTAAAGAATAAATTATTACTCCAAACCTCAAATTAAGATTCCCTGATTACTCCAAGGAATTCTATATCAAAACTGATGCCTCTAACCTAGGGCTCGGTGGCTGTTCTATACCAATTAGACGAGAATGGCAAAGAGAAGCCACTTTCTTTTATTTCCAGAGCACTAAACAAATCCGAGGCTAAATTACAAAACTATTGAACAAGAAGCATTGGCAATAGTCTTTGCTTTGCAAAAGTTCAAAAACACGGTGTTCGGTTATCCGCTTACAATTATCACGGATAACCAACCGTTGATTCACCTCATGCGTCATAAACAACTTACAGGACGTTTAGAAAGATTTAAACCTTTTATTCATAGCCATTTTAATACCCACGATTATTTAATAAACAAGGCTTACTAAATATTATTTCCTGACTATTTAAGTCAATCCTCCTACTTGCTTCTTATTTCTTTGTGCACAAAATAACCGTACTCCTTACTGGAACTTTCCCTTTGACCTAAAGAAAAATAGTAAATGAACAAAAGATATGTAAACGTCTTAAAAACTCTCTATAATATGCAAAAAACCCATAAATTTCTCATAACAACCACTTTCAGGAACAAGACACTCTTTGCTGACCAACTTACCCCCCATGTTTTTAATCCGACTGATTATTTTCATTATGCAACCCAATCTGGACATTTCCTTATCCAAGTCCCAGACAACATATCCACTCCGTCATCGAACACTACCATGCCTCCGAACCTACATGCAGGCGGGACACTGCGGAACGCATGTAGTTAACCGAATTTAGAATTCAAGAAAGCTATATTTTCACCAAATTACATACACTTACCAATGATTATTGTACTACATGTCCTTTCTGCCAAAACATTTAAAAGGAAAAATACTCCAAAAACGCCCCACCATAAAAGCATACCCCCTCCCCTATGAACCTTTTTCAAGAGTCCACCTAGACATTTTTGGACCTTTACCACAATGCAAAATTACACAATGTAAATACAATATTTTGTTATGAAAGACTCCCCTTACTAGTATGTTTGAACTTGTCCCCTAAAACAACATACTTTTAAAGACATTGCACAGCTAATCCTGGAAAGGTATCTGTCCCCATTCTCCACTCCTGAGGTAATAATTTCCGATCGGGCACCGGAGCTGACCTCCCAACACTTTTTAAAGAAATATGTGCCCAATGGCGTATATAAAGGCAGTTAACATAGTTGTGCGACACGCCCAGAGTAATGCATTGGGTTTGAGAAAAGAAAAATCATAAGATAAGCAATTATCTATCGACACTATGTCCAATAACCAATCATACGACTGGGGTCCAATACACCCATTCACACTGCAATAACACTCAACCTAAATTTCCGCCATTGTACTTTCCCCACAACCTATTCTTCTTTTATACTTACAAACAAACGACCCTTTGGATCTCCGAAAAACTAATTCTCCTTTTACTTCTGCACAACCACCCCGTAAACACATCAATGATTATGTTGATGAAAAAGCCAAGCAAGCCCACTTAATTAGGGACCAAGCTCGAGAACATTTGCAAGCAGAAACAAAAAAGGCAAATCCTAAAAACACCTACCAAAATCTTGTACTGATCCAATGAAAATAGGCCGATTTAGTTCACATCTTGAACGTCCTAAAAGCCTAAACCATCCCCCAAACTTGACAAGAATGGACAGGTCCTTATAGAATCCTACAGTTTGTCCCTTATAACAAACTGTTACTCCAATGTCTCGGCTCTTCAAAATCCTTTAATTGTCCACAGGCGATAATATCAAAAATATCGAAAGTTACAGACAATTTCCAACCTCTTTCCCAAACACAACCTTGCGGCGACCTACATACAAAAACAAGATCACCTCCAAAACAAATACACATAATCGCCAATTCCTCAAAAACCATAGGAAACAATACCTCATACCATACACGCCCAATAAAACAATTTCCCAACACAAACCCAACAACGACCACACAGTCAACCACTAACTACACCCACAACTCCTTTGCACATCCCCCTTCCCTACAACCGACAAAATTTTTACCAACCAAAGACGTTAAAATAAGAAACTGCATCACCAGAACCAATTTCTCCAACACCATACAGACACCCTTTGCTACAAAGACAACAAATACCAACGGAAGAACCCACTTCCCATAAAGCCTCCTCCCATGCAAATATAAAATCACCTACAAGAGATTTCCAAATCTTACCATCCCCTCCAAAATACCCTGTATAAAGACTTACATCACTCAAACCACCACCACTCCTTCATAGATTTTTCTTAGATGACCCTCCAACCTTAACCCCTAGAGCTCCTCAAGAAACACTCCAACCACAACCCACTACTTTAGCAGAAATATCTCCCCTACCCCTCCAGACACCAGGGTGAATGATCCATCCATACAAACCTTCCTTAGCATTCAGAAACCCTGACATTCCCACACCCCATGCAATTACGAAACAGACAACAGCCTGCGACTATATAAGAGGAGCAAAGAGAAAAATATAGTTTTACCTCCTAAATCAAGAGTTCCTGATGGTAGGATTAGTTCACGCCAAGACCTCACCACCAACTTAGGTGAACTTTTTCCTTCTCTCTCCCCCAGGGGAACATCAAGATTAAGTCAAAAACATGAAACATAATAACATCTTTGAAACAACAACTCAACATCAAAGACATTATTTTTAAGAAACTATCTCCAACATTTCTAACGATGTAAATTAAAATTAAGACCAAAAAATTTTTAAAAGACATAGAAACATTAAAAACTTTACGAACTAGTTTTATTATATCTTAAATATTAACAACATAATCAAGTTTAATTTTTTATATCTTAAATATTAACAACATAATCAAGTTTCATTTTTTCATCAATACATCTAAATGGCAACATGATAATCAAGTTGTAATATTTTTCAATTTATTTTTAACTCTAATACTAATAAATAATCATCCCAAAAAGAAATTTGTCATAAGCATAAACCTTGAAAAATACATTCCCAAATCTCAATTCTCACATCCATTCTACACTTTAAATCAACACTATCTACCCTATCCCAAATTTAGAATCGATTTAAACACCTAATTAAAGAACATTTCTTTAACGCCCTTTCTTTTCTTTTTATCCCAAGCCGGGTCTATTTTCCACTTCGAAACTATCTATCTAATTAAAATGACTAGGATATTTTAATTATATTGCTAGAAATATTCTTTAATTTGGAATTTCCATTAGTTTTAACCAATCAAAACCACGTGGTTCTTATTCTTCATTAGGAACACGTGACGATGAATGTTAGTTTTTCTTTTCCTTCTTCTTTCTTATCTTCGATATATTAACTAAGAAGTCATTATTTAATAACCGTTACTAAGCCCCAATTTTAATTGAACAAAACTTTTCACTAAATTAATTTAAAATCAATTACTACATTAACAGTTTAAAATAATTTTGGAAAACAAATACAAGCTATATAGATTCCTCATTAGCTCCGTAATTTTCTTGTTCGATCTCTTTGATCCCAAATTCAGTCATTTTTTTTCTTCGCCATACTTAGTTTTGGTAACTTTAATTAAATTAAATTTAGTTTGAATTATTACATCAAATGAAACTGATAGAATTATCTATTTCAAAGTACTAACTTCAAACGTTTAACTACTAATTTTTCTTTGGACGTCAAAGCCAGAGTCAGGAACCTAAATCCGAACACTCAGGAAAATGTTCGTTCAGCTTCTTTGCTTCCCATTATTCTTCGTTTCTTTCCTTCTCTAAATTATTCCTATTCCTTATTTAAGTTATAATTCATCTTCAAGGGAACACAAATTAATGTTTTAATTTTCTTTCCTTTACTTATTTTAATGATGATTAACCCAAAAGTTTTTTTCTCTCAAATATAGTACATAGAAAATAACTATTATCCCATTTCGGAAAGTTTTCGCTCAGTTTTCAGATCATCTCCATCTGACACATTTTACGAATGAGTCGTTATCTGGATTTTCGATGAGCAGGGTGTACTGGAAAATAATTTTTTTTATAAGAGTAATTAAATGCAGGGAAATAATTTTGGGTCTTTTCGTAAAGTGCATATAAACATTTTGGTACCTTCTTTTTTTCTGGCCGATTAACCGTTGGTAAGTCAGTCCTTTTTTATAAGCAGTGGAATGAAGTATGAATCCAGGTATTATTTTATTGGTGGGTATAATATTAGGTGGTTGGTGAATTATATATATAATAATACTTCATATATATTATAATATATATTTATATATATATATATATAAATATGTTTTTTTAAATAAAAAGTTCACACCTCTCACGGGCATAGCCTATTCAAAGGAGGGGAACTTTTCCTAGGTATTTCTAAACCCTAGGATCTCGAAGTAGGGATTCGACACACCGCGCCGCTTCCCCATGCGACTCCGTCCTCCCCTACCGTTTGAAGCCACGGTAGCGGCAATATATATATATATATATATATATATATATATATTATATTATATATATATATATATATATATATATATATATAATATATATATATATAAATATATATATATATATATATATATTTATATATATATATATAAATTTAATGAATGAGATCATAATAATATTAATAATTTTAAATATGCAAGAATGATAACGAGAGAAATAATAATAATAATAATAATAATATAATAATAATAATAATAATAATAATAATAATAATCAATATATAATAATAATAATAATTAATAATAAAATAATAATAATAATAATAATAATAATAATAATAATAATAATAATAATAATAATAATAATAATAATAATAATAATAATAATAATAATAATAATAATAATAATAATAATAATAATAATAATAATAATAATAATAATAGGAATAAGAATAATAATAAGAATAACGATAATAACAGAAATAAAAAATACTAATATAATATCTCTTAAAAACCCCAGTTTTTCATCTTACAATTTTTTTAAGCATTATATGTTTTGGCAATACTTACTTCAGAGTGAATACATATTTATTTTAAATGCTCAATTCCTTCATTTTTAGATAGACCTAATTTCTTCTTGCTATATTTTTTCTCATTTTAAACATTCGAGTAAAATAATATATATACATATTTTCTTTAAAATACGTTTCCATCCTTTTTTTTTAAAAGACTAACTTGAATTACAGAATTAAATCTATTATAAATTTATTTTTTTTTTGCATCATACGTCTGGCAATGTCCGAAGCTGATCGAGTTCTCCGAATATATAATATAGTTAAACCTTTTTAGTTTTTTCTTATTACATTAAAAAGTTTTGTTATGTGAACACAGAATTTAAAATGCGTTTTCATTTTCCTGCCAAATGAACGTTTTGTTAATTTTTTTATACCTAATTTTAAGTGTTTCCTTCATAGCACTTTAGTACTACGGATAATGCGTCAATGAATGATAGGTTTGAAGGAAACTATATTGGCTCGAATGTTGTGTGTCACCTCTGAAAGTTGCGGAAGCCATACTATAATTCTCAGCATGGCACGTTACAAGAAATTTTGTTTTCTTTTTTTTGGGGGGATTTAAAACACTGCTTGTTAAGATTATTTTAAAGAAGTTTTGCCGCCATTTTAACACCCACATTTTCAAATTTTATTTCTTAATTTCTTTTATTCTGAGCATGGCACACCACAAGCAATTTTGTTTTTCTTTTTCTTTGGGATTTAATAACACCGCATGTTACAGATATTTTTTTTAAAGTAGTTTGCCACCATTCTAACACCCTCATTTTCCATTTCTTTTTTTTTTTTCTTTTTTTTTTTTGGGCAAATTTTCCCATTGTGACAACATTTTTTAGAGGGTTTTTAATTATGAATTTTTTTTTGGATAATTTTTTAAATTTTGATTATTTTCTTTTTTGAAATACTGACTATTATATTTTTTTATATACTGTTAAAGATTTTTTTTTTTTTGGAATTATTTATTCTTTATGTTAAAGTTTGTTTTCATTCTTCCACGTCAAAAATTTTACAATTTTTTTTATCTCCTTTTTTTTTTAAAGGCGTGGATTAATGTGGAAGTAGTGGGTACTAACGGGATTGTACTCCCGCTTCTGATAGATGCTATATTAACTTGCGAAGTTTCAAAAGGAGTATCTATAAAAGCATTCCCAGGATTTGCATATATATATATATATATATATATATATATAATATAATATATATATATATATATATATATATATATATATATATATATATAATATATATATATATATTGTGATCTTTATTTTATTCTGTGTAAAAATTTTTTTAAAAATGTAATTAATTAAAGAAATTTTATATTGCCAAAGGTATTTCATCACATAACTTATCATTTACGCCAAAGTAAGTTTTTCAATATATATATAAATAATAATATATATATATATATATATATATATATATATATATATATATAATATATATATTATATATATAATATATATATATGTATATATATAATATAATATTATATAAAATATATATATATATATATCTTATAATATATTATATATATATATATATATAATATATTATATATATATATTATATATATATATATAGTATATATATATATATCTATATATAATATATATTATATATATAATATATATAATATATATATATATATATATATATATTTATCATATATATATATATATTATTATATATATATACTATATATTACAAGTCATTCCTTCTATAAATGCAATGGGCAGCTGTTAAAATATGTCTTCAGTTATAAGAGCTCCTCCACACAAGAAGTCGTACTCATTTTGCGAGGTTTTGTAACCTAGCACTGCTAACCATGGCCACTTTCCTAAGATTAATTAAATAAATAAAAATAATAATAAATTAATTAAATAGTAATTGAAATATTTACAACATTTAATTCAAAATATTTATTTTTTCATATTTTTGGAATTATATTACTAATTAATTTACTGAAACACAGAATGTTGATTGCAAATACTAAAAGTATTGCGCCTAAAAATTCCTTGTTTCGAAAATAATTAGTAATGGTGGATGGAATTGGAAGTAAAAACATTTAAGTGGGGGGAAAAACATTTACCGAAATAAAAATGACCAAAAAAAAAAGGTGAAAATGAAATTTGAATTATAAATTTAATTTTTTAAACTTTAAAAAAAAAGTAAAAAAATAAAAAAAATCGTTTAAAAATAAAAAACAAAACATATTTTCATATAAAACTATTAAAAAACTAAAACGAAATTATTTTATTTGGAAACAAAATTACTATATGAAGAAAATAACTAATATCCATATTATATATATAATATATTATATATATATAATATATATAATAATATATATATAATTATATATAATATATATATATATATATATATATATATATCTATATATATATATATTACATATTATTAATTATATTTATTATTATATATATATTTTCTATATATATATATCACCTTTTATATATATATATAAATATATATATATATATATATATATATATAATATATACATTATATATATATATATATAATATATTAGTATATTAATATATATATATTAACAATCTATAATAGATATATATATATATATAATATATATATAATATATATATTATATATATATATATATATATATGTTTTAATATATATAATATTATTATTATATTACTCGTAATCTATATAGCAGGGTGTTCAAGGGAATCCATGCCGATTTAGAGCTCATAATTATCCAACCGTGAAACATTAAGGTTTTCAATACCCTCTGCGACGATAACGACTGCGAGACCCTCTTTTGCGTCGGGATGCAATACGCGCGACTACGCTGCGGACGTAAAACGTCCGCTCAAACTTTTGTTAAAAATTTTCGTTTTTTTTTTTTTTTTGTAACTTTTAGCATGCCCATTGAGTAATTAGGTCCTTTCTGAGTTGTTTGAGCCATTATTTTAAAAATTATGTTGGCTAGTACAATTTTTAAATTTTTTTTTAAAATTGCTTGTATATTTTAAAAAGTGATTTCAATAGATTACTCTAGTATTAGCTATAAAAAGCCAAGTATACATCTGTATGTCTTCATATTTGGTAGTTTTATTTTTTTAGATTCGACATATTTCGTAAATATTTTATACGAATAAAGCCTAAAATACAGTGGTTGAAATTTTATAGGTCTCTAAAAATGCGTAATTTTTGATGTATTTTTTTTTTAAATTTTTTTGTTTATTTTTTTCCAGATAACAACTTTCAAATGGAATAAATCAGGTTAAAGAACATAGCAATACAAGAAAAAAATGTTTATTTATAAAAAATATGATATATTTATGTAAAATAATAATAATAATAATAATAATAATAATAATAATAATAATAATAATAATAATAATAATAATAATAATAATAATAACTAATATAATAATATAATAATAATAATCATACACATCCTCAATAATAATAATAATAATAATAAAAATATAATAATAATAATAATAATTTTCTCCTTTTTGGCTAATATTTGGAAAACAAAAAAAAAATAATATATTATATTATTATAATATTATAGATTGCAGCACACCCCTGAGCACTTGACCTCCTCTGTATAATGTTTCTTGCAAAGGTAAGCCCCACACAGAATGCATACCTTTGACACTTTCGGGGCAGGCTTTATCCCATCCCTCTGGCATTTTGCGCACAGTCTTCGAAGCCTGTCCCCAGGAGGGATAATAACCTGCTGTGGTGGTGGTGGTGGTGGAGGTCGTACCTCTGGGTAAAGTGTCATTATAGATCCCTTTATCAGCAAGCTGAGGCTTTTATTCTTTTCGAATCTCCGGATGGCATGTGGTCTTATAAGTTCTGTTGCTAATGTTTCATAGAAGTTTATTCGAATGCAATGTTTTCTTTTCTGCAAGTCCTCAGCTATGTTTGGATCTTTGATGGAATGAAGGAGATATGCATTCAATGTGCAGATGTCTAGAATGGAATAGAACCATGACATGGTCCAACGAAGCGAGGCCCTTTTGCAAGAATACTTTCGGACCATTTGGTCGTCCGTATCCACTGCACCCATCTTTGAATTGTAGAATTCAATCACTTCTGGCCGCTTTTTGGGGTTTTCTCTCCCTCTGTAGGTTGCAGGGATTGAAAATTTGCTATGCATCGAAGAAAGCATTAGGACGTTCTTTACTGGCTTCTGCTTGGCTATATATGAAGCCAGCAGGATTGGTGCAGTGTCCTCTCCTGAAGGAGCTTTCTCCGCCATAACAAACTTTGTTGAATATAAATCTCGGCCAGAAGTTTCCTTCAGCTCATTGGGAAGATGTCTTCGTCTTTGGTTGAGGGTGCCAACCAGGGTTAGCCCTTCCTTGTACAACTGTGTGGCAAGTGGGATCGACGTATATAGCCTGTCCGTTGTAACATTTCTGTTGGACTTATAGTAGGGTCTCAAGAGATGAACAACGGACTCCTCAGGCGTTTTAGCTGGTTCGTCACCCACTTTACCACCATATGGCAACAGTTGCAAAATCATTTTTGTTTCGCAATCAGATAGCATTCTGATCAACAAACCATATTTCCCTGGTTTCGATTTTATATACAGACGAAATGCTGCGTTTCCCCTGAATAAACATAACATTTCGTCTATACAAAGTAAAGGGCCAGGGGTATAATTTTGTTCTAAAATGATGTTGATCATGTCAAACACTTCCCGTAAAGCTTCAACCTTATCAGGGTTGACTTGCCTTTCTGCTTCTCTCTCCTTCCTAGCTCTCCTGTCATCAAACCGGAGAAGAGTGAGCATAGCGCGGAATCTCCTCAAGGACATTCCGGCCCTATAGTAACTTTTCCCACAGTTTTCGTTCCAAAGTCGCTCTAAATCCTGTTTGGTGTCATTAAACGCCCCCATAGCTATAAGAATACCCAGGAAAGCGCGTAATTCCCATTTGTCGGTGACCCTATAAAGATTTTCATCCTTTACTTGCTTTTCATGAATGAAATCTTGTGCGAATTCGTTTGTGTATTTTACAATATGCTCAACAACATGGTCCTGGAAATAAGCATCAAAACATTCCAGGACCGTTGAAGCTTCAGCAGCTTTCCCATTGAATTTTGATTCAACTCTTATTAGATTCCTGGCACTTGTTCTAGAGGCTTGTGGTTCTAGGGTGGACCACTTATATCCACTTGTGGCGGTATAACAAGTACCAGGAGCAGGGCGAGCGCGAGCGGCAGGGGCAGAAGGAGCGGCAGGGGCAGAAGCAGGAGCTGAAGGAGCGACAGGTGCAGGGGCAGCGGCAGGTGCAGGGGCAGCGGCAGGTGCAGGGGCAGCGGCAGGTGCAGGGTCCTCTTCCTCCACTTCCATTTCCTCTGCCAGTACATAAATGCGTTCATCACAGTCATCGACATCTGATGAACTTTCATCACAGGATGAGCTTTGGATATAATCGGGGTCAACGTCGGAATCATCAAATGCATCGTCAATAGATGAATCTCCTAGACGAAGCTTTCTAAGAGACCGACGTACTGCTCCTGTTGATTCCCCAGACGTAGAGGGTTGAACCACGTCCGCACTATCCTGAAAGAGAAAGGTTTTATAAATACCTTTGTAGAAGTGAATGCAATAGAAACGTTTAGAGTACATTTTATATAAAATACTTACAAAATCGCGTCTAAGCATCTCATTTTTCGAAGATTGAGAAGCTGCAGGGGTAGATCTTCTTGGAGATTCAATGGAAGAAACATTCAACAGCTCGTCGATTGTGGTCTCCCCATGCCTCCTCCTCTTCTTCCTCTGCTTCAGTGACTTTTTTTCACCACTTGATACGCCCGACGTAGACGGTTGAGATACGCCGCCCGTACTCGTTGTTTTATCCTGAAAGAGAAAGGTTTTATAAATACCTTTGTAAATGGAAGTGAATGCAATAGAAACGTTTAGAGTACATTATATCAAATACTTACATAACGGTGTCTCTCCAAAATGGATGTTGCAGAAGAAGAACTGCCAATAATGGGGGCGCCGGGTTTGAAAGGCGTGCTCGTGCGTTGACCTCCCTCCTCATCAGATGATGACGATTCAAGTAACTGCAAATAAATCACAAGTCATGTACATCATAAAAATATAACTAAAAAAACATAATTCTCAAGATATAAAAATGTTCATTTTTTAAAAATTTGTAAATAATGCTTACCAGTCTCTTTGGAGCCATGTTTTTGTTGTTAAAAAAATTTATTTTTGAAAAAAAGTATAAAACTTTGCCAAAAATTGGACAACAATACAATATTTTGCGAACAAAATTGAAATAAAATTATAAAAATTCTTTCAAATCTGAAAAAAAGATATAAAAAATTATAAGTAAAAAAATTCAATCAAAAAATTAATAAAAAACTTAAAAATAAATAAATTATATTGTTTTACTACAGTATTTATCAAATACTGAAATTAAACGACCCTTTTTTAGGCTTTGTTAAAAAAAAAGCATGCGGACGAAAAACGTCCGCAGCGTAATGTCAATTTGGTTACCCACGCGCGACTACGCTACGGACTTTTTGCGTCCGTTTCAACTTTGACCCCCAATAACTTTTTTGTTTTTTCCAAGATCATCACCAAAATTAATCAACATCTTCTTAAACATTTTCTTGAACCTTTAGTAACCAAGTAGGCATTAAGAAGCCGTATCTTGCGAATATTTGCCAGATGAGTTCAAACGGACGGAAAAATGTCCGCAGCGTAGTCGCTTGAGGGTTAAAGCAATCTAGCTTTGGCTTCTACTTAGTAATAATCAATCCAATTCTGTGGTTTTGAGGGAAGGACTCAAATCACCTTTAGTCGGTGATTTGATCAAAATCACTCAAATCACCTCTGCATTTAAAGGATTTTCAAAATCACTCTCAAAATCACTTTTATTATATATATATATATATATATATATATATATATATATATATATATATATATATATATATATGTATATATATATACTATATATATATGCTATATATATATATATATATATATCTATCCTCTATATAATCCCCCCCCTCCTCTCCCTGAAATTATTTAAACGATTAAAATTTTTGACGACTCTGATTTCTTAATTTTAATTTAAAGAATATGAAAAATAGTAATCAAACCAAATTACGAATATGTATTAATAGAAATGAAGGAAACATTTGTGATTCGTTAAAATTTATTAGATTTAGTGGCTGTTGAAAGCACAAATGGAAAATCACTATCGGATGAAGGACTATAGTGACTTTCGAATTGGATTACAATATGATGGTGCATTCAAGCTTTCGATAATATCCATCGGCATTGTGTGCTTATTCGCTATTCGTTCATGCGAAGTACTACCTATTAGAAACTACATTGGCATAGTGAAACAACTGGATACTAAGCAATAGAAAAATAGGAAAGATTTTCCAGAGACAAAATGGACGAAACTAACGCCGAATGTTCGAAACAAGGTTGGGGCTATTTAAAGAAGTTTTTAAAGCAATTTTGAAGTTTTTGAAGAGTTTGAGATGCATCAAAATATTGAACCTTCATCAATATCATTAAATCTTTTGAAATCTGTAACTATAAGCAAATAATAGGTTATAAGTTTAATTATGATTTGTATTTTATTCTTTCACTCTACCATTTTGCATATCATTACAGTCTACATCATTAGTGAAAGCAACTGCTCTTAATCAGATTGAAAATGTAATGCTGGTTTTGAAAGATTTTCAAGCGTTTTTGGAAGTTTGCAACATAACTTTTCATTTCTGTTAATGAAGAAATGAGAATGTCGCGTGTCAGAATCACTGTAAAATGAAAAGAAATAAATCACTTCCAATCCTTTTCTTGATGATTTTTCAAACCAGTTAGAGAGCAAGTTTCTTGACCACTTGATCCATACTTACTTACTTAGTAAAGTGATTCCATGGATATCTATTTAAAAAAAAATTCGAATTTTATAAATAAATTTGATTTTATCAGTCCCAGTTGGATTGTTAATGATTTTAGAGTATTTCACACATAACTTGCACTCTATGAAGTTATTACTCTACTCTATAAAAAAAAAAGCTCAAAACGTACTTTCTCAATTCTACAAGGGAAGAATGATTAGCAGAGCTAGCTTTGATGAGTGTACATCATAGCTACACAATATTATCAAGGATATTATCAATCATTTTGCTATTAAGATATTAAGAGAGCAAGAATAATAATTTTTTTATATGTAAAATAACATCTCTTCTGCATATTCAAATTGCTGTCAATGATAGATTTATTTTATTCCCTTATATTCGAGTAAAATATATATAAAAAAAAAATATATATATATATATATATATATATATATATATATATATATATATATATATATATATATATATATATATACTTTATATATATATATATATATATATATATATATATATATATATATATATAGGCCAGAGGCGAAATTAACATAGATTACTAACTAAGTCTGATGTGTGGCTATTGTGTTTCTTATTCTGCACAGGTGACTACCTTCAATAGTTGGAAAATGGATAAAAAGTGAGTGTGTTTCAGACTGAGTGAGTGTGTTTTTACCAATGGAGTATGTGACGAGATTGTGCATAGTTAATTTTTGGTCAGAGAGTTGGACAAATAATGAGATTGTGCAGAAAGACATATGGCACGACCCCTTCTCAGTGGAGGGGAATGTGATTGTGAGTTCAGAAGATCAGTATCCGTTATAGTAGTCATAGTATAAGGCTGACCCAACAGTTTGACGGCCAGAATAGTGGGATTGGTGAAAGTAGGAGGAGAGTTGATAAAAGCAGGCGTAGGTGAGCTTCACTTTTCCTAAATTTACCGGGAGAGCATTGTGGTGGAACCACCCCAGATGTGTGAGGCACGCACTTTCCATACAGTTGTGTGGTGTGCCGCTGCAAAAGCAGAAAAAGCAACTGGGATGGCGTCAAGAAATTTCAATGGCACCTCAGACTTTTTCAACCTCTTGGAAGTTTGTTTTAGATTCCAGAAAGAAGTAATGTGATTTTACAAGAAAGATAACGAAAAAATAACGAATATTGGGACAGACGAAGGTTTTTCTTGAGTTTAGAAGGTTATGATAAGGTTATGGAAGATTTTGGGAGGGTTAGGTGGTCTTGTCAAGTCAAAGCCTTTTAAAATTTATGAAATATTCAACTGATTGTGTTGTGAAGGAGACAAGTAAGAAGTGGTTTAATTTCAGTCAAAGCATTGGATTATGTAACCTATGCTATACTGTTGCAAAATTATTGCAATTAGGTATAGTTTGAGAAGTTTTTAACTGAATGAAATATTGCTCGTTTAACATAAGTCAATATGTTATACTTATTTAGTCATAAATCATCATGGGAGCTGATAAGAGTGGTGTTCTTCATGATTTTGTGTTGGAGATACTTCTCTTCCTAATATACCAAATATATGGATGAATTAGTTTAGGAAATTAAAATAGAATTTCTTTAGTTTGCTGATGATACTAATTTGGCTACATCTAGGGTTGGAAATCTTGAGGGTTGGGTTGAAGCTCAACCGGACTTCAATAAACTTCTGGACTGGGCTTTAAGTGGCAAACGAATTCAGAGTAATTTACTTCACATTGGGAAATTATATGAATAAGGATTTTAATTATGACAAATAGTAAATGGCTAAATTCGTGATAATAAAATGAATTTGTGAGAGTGTTTTTTTAGTAACAATTTGGAATTGTTAAAGCATTGCTTGAAATTTGGAAATGGAGCTAACAAATTAATAGGAATTATAAACTGTAATATGAGGTAATGATCATGCTAGACCATTAATTGAATACTGTTCGAAAGTTTGGACTCCTACCTAATAAAGTACATTGAAAGATAGAAAAATTACTACGGAGAGCTGCAAGGACGACTTGTGGTTTTGGGTTTTGCAGATAAATGTTTTGAGATGTGATTTGAAGGAAATTGGAATGTTTCCTATAGAAAGTAGATTTGTTAGAGTTAATATTATTCCAGAATTATAAATTTATTTTTTTTCTCTCTGCTTAATGAAGACCATGAAAATACATAAAAAAAATAATTTTGTCAAAATATATATATATATATATATATATATATATATATATATATATATATATATATATATATATATATATATATATATATATATATATATATATATATATATATATATCTTCTCTCAGAAATATATATATATATATATATATATATATATATATATATATATATTATTACAAGACATATATTTATTGGTAAAAATATTACTAGATATTAACACTTATTTTTCATAATTGAAATAAATTCTGGTTCCGGCCGGAATTTTGCATTACAGTTACGTGTAGACTCTTAGATTTTTAACATTTATTTTCAAAACAAAGGGAAATATATATGTTTCCCAATTTCAGTCAATCAAGTATTGATTTAAATCTAGTTTCTTTCTTTTATATATATATATATATATATATATATATATATATATATATATATATATATATATATATATATATATATATATATAGTAATAATATATATATATATATATATATATGTATAATATGTAATATATATGTATATATATAACTCTATAATAATAATAATATATATATATATATATATATATATGTATATATGTATAATAAATATATATATACATATATATATAATATTACGACCGGTATCAGAAAAAATAAATCCTTTTGTTTATATGTTTAAAGAATAAAGAGTTTTCGACGATAATAGAACTATATACATATATATACATATATATATCATATAATATGTATATATATATATATATATATATATATGTATATATGTAATATATGTAATAATAACAACAATAATAATAACTGTATATATATATAATAATAACAATAAAAAAAAAACACAACAATAATAATATGTAATGTATAATATATATTCTTCATACTATATATATAAATATATATATATGTATATAATAACATATATATATATATGTATATATGTAATAACATATATATATAACATAATATATATATATATATATATATATATTTTGCCCTGTCACGTTTATTATTATTATCAAGATCAGTAGTATATTAATTTCAAGGATTTGTTGTTGAAACCAGATTTTTGAGTCATGATTTTGTTTTAAAAAAAAAGTTTTACCCCAAAATTTGAATAAGAAATGGCCAATACACTACATTTATTTTTATCATTATTTCGAAATAATCGACTCATTCAGTATGACGCGTGTAAAGTCTATTTTAGTCCGGAAATATGCTCGATAAATCTGTTTTTGCATATGATGTCATGGATTGGTTTTAAGAGGTTTTCGAATTTGGGAATTCTCTTATTAAAATTAGGTCGTGTTTTTTTTATTTATTTTTTTTATTTAATTTTTTTTTCTCTTCTTTTTTTCTTTTTTTTTGCAAAATGAAAATGAAGACGACTGGCTGAGCTTTTGAGTTTGTTTGTTTTTTAAATATTTCTTAGCATCACTGAAATTTGAGTGATAAACCTTAATTATAAGTATTTATATTAAGTAATTTTTTTTAAAATTACTACATGATTCTAACTGAAATCACAGCATAGTTAAGTTTCAGGAACCCAATTTTGTATATATTTTGTAAATATACGACAACAAACAAATGAGCGTGGCAGTGTTTGAATTTCATATATTATCGTAAGACTAACCAAATAGATA
>JABUQX010081551.1:0-2500 GCA_015478945.1 Trachelipus rathkii
AGGAGAGATATATATATATGGAAGAAAAGTTTTGGGGGGGGGGGGGGGTGGGATTTTTCACATATATATATATATATATATATATATATATATAAATATATATATAATATATATATATAATATATATATATATATATATATTATAATAATATATATATAATAATATATATATAATATATATATATATATATCGCATCTTTTAACTAAAGGTTTAGCCAACTCTGGCATTATTCTACTTCGTACGGTAACACAATTGAATGAGAAAAGTTACATACTCCGACTGATTTGAAAGATCATATGAAAATATAAATTGCTACTTTATAAATGATGGACAATTGTGAAAACTTGTATCTGAACTTCCATTCTTTGTTTTTTTGACTGCATATAAGTCAACCACAGGATGTCAAAAAAAAATTGAGGGACAATATATCTTTTAGTTGCCAAGGCGCAACGAGGGCATTCGTCTATCCTGTTCCCCCATTGTAGATTCCGAATAACGGTTTTAATTCTTTTTAATCTAGAAAAGCATCTTTCAGCTTCAATAGATGACATTGGAGTAGTTATTAAAATTTTTAGCAACTTTAATGTTGCTTCAAAAGTCTGATCTGTTCCTTTTTCCATAATGTAGTTAAAAGAATCAACAGCTCCTTTCAGAGAATAGAAATCTTCTCAACAAAATATAACTTCAAGTTCAGATTTGAGTCTCAAGATGTTAAAAAATGGATAAACAGTTAGTCTTTTTAAATGCAACTCAATACTCAGTAGCTTTTTTAATTCGTAGTAATTGGAAGCATTTAAAGATCTTCTTTTCACCTCACAAACATCATACGTTCCCTCAATTATGGTAGTCCATTATGGTGGTCATACTGTTTCTAATCTAAACTAATTCTAATTGTAGTTCACTCATAGCTTGTTTTATGAGAACCACGTCTGGATTTCTTGATTGAATTTTATTATAGAAACAATCTACTAGGGATGCCGCAAGAGTACCGATATATATCGATATTGATATTTTTTTCGATAGTATCGAAAAAATATCGATGATATTTTTTCAGCCGATATATCTATATATCGATATTTTATTTTCAGTATCGAATAAACGATATTTTTTTTTTACTTCTGGAAATTTTAAGCAGTTTTCTTTTTTCATAAAATAACATTTAAGCAAAATGTGTGTATTTTTCAGTCGCGTTTGAATGATGGGTACATTTTGTCTGACTCAGGACAGGAGAGTCAGGAGTAATAGGGAAGGAGGTCAGATAATTAATCATACAAGAGAAGAAGTAGAGGCCTATAGCGGAAGAACAATTTTCATAAAATATAGGCTACCTATTGCGTATTTTACTTTCCAAATTAGATATTTGTAAAAAGTAATGAAGGTATACTATATAATACAGGACAATACTAGTTTTGATGTTAAGGTTAAATCTTTTAATCTTTAATTAAATTTTAATTTAATCTAAAATTAGATATGTTTAAGTTAATTTATATGTGAAGATTTTCTACTTTACTCGAAGCTTTATTCACTCTGTAAAACCACCTCCACTGCTAATTTAGGGCCATGAGTAGTGTTTACTTTAAAAAGCAATATATATATATATATATATATATATATATATATATATATATATATATAAACTATAATATATATTATAATATATTTATATATATATTATATTATTATATATATATATATATATTATATATATATATATATATATATATATATATATATATATATATATATCAGAGGTGACTCCGGCCCTGTTATGTTTTAAGACTCCGTCAGTTTTGATTTTTTTTTTGTTTTTTTTTTAAAATATTGCTAGTATATGATACTAACAATGAATTTCAGTGGTGATGGACATGATTCAAAAGTTCGAAATATTTTAAATAATTATTGAAAAATCACATTTATATCAATAAAATTTTAAAAAATGAAATATCTCGAAAAGTACGAAACTTACAGAAAAACCAATTGCATATTTGAAATCAGCGTATAAAGCTTAATATAAAAATGTAAAAAAAATATATATTTTTTCATAAATAAAATATCTCAAAAAGTACGACACTTACAGAAAAAACAATTACATATTTGGAATCAGCGTGTAAAGCTTATTACAAAAATGTAAAATAATAATAATAATAATAATAATAATAATAATAATAATAATAATAATAATAATAATAATAATAATAATAATAATAATAATAATAATAATAATAATAATAATAATAATAATAATAATAATAATAATAATAATAATAAATAATAATAATAAAATAAAAAAAAAATTAGGGGGCTCGAGCCGACGGGGGACAGAGGGGGGGACGTTTTCCATACCCCGTAGGGGAGGGGCGGAGGAACCCCCGCGACACCCAAATACCAAAGAGCGGGGGTTCCGGAGACCCTCCCCGGAGGGGGGGGGGGAAATAGTCCTACCATGTCGTTCCCCCGGAAGGCCGAGAAACCCCGACTCCTGCCATCTTTGCGGTCCTA
>JABUQX010081551.1:15000-27500 GCA_015478945.1 Trachelipus rathkii
CTTGCAAAATTTCAGGACAGCTAGTTATTGTATCTTTAACTGTTAACTTTGATTTCCGGTTGATTTTTATTATTTCATCTAATGCCTTATGAAATTCTACTTTGTATTTTTCTAGAGGATTTTTAGGTTGGATTTTAGAGTCTTTTTTCAATCGCTTTTCTGCATGATTCAATTGGTCCAATTGTTTGTCATATTTTACTTCTTATTCTTCGTCTGACAAGATACCACATGGGAGGATCCCTGAAACTGCCGAACTATCTAACTGCGACCCAGATTTATGTTCGACGGTGTGATTCATTTTAAGTCCTAGTTCACAAAGAACATTCCTAGCTTCTAATATCAGATCTTCAGTACTGAGGAAGATTCTGAACTGTATATCAACAAAGATGGCGGACAAAAATATTTGTTTTCAGCTAAGATTCTTTCCCTTCTTTCCATGAAATTTTTTGTCATTTGCTAAAATCCCTTCCCTATAAAAAAATTTCCTGTGGCCAAGTCTTCTGATTGAATATATTTTGTTGTAAAATATGGGTGTTTTGATAATTCTTTGAGGGTTTCGATTTGTTACCACTGACTATCGGAGAGAGAAAGTTCAGGAGTACCGGCAGCAATCATATTAATATAGTATTTTAGTTACAGAAGCTTTCGAGCTTAAGACATGTACTGCCGTATCTTGTATCTTGATCTAAGATTGCCACTTTTCCCGCTTGACGCTTTAGAACTTCCATTAATTTTTAGGTACGTGCTGCTTTTGCTATTTGCCTCGCATTGCTTATAAAATTTGCTATATGAGTATTGCGTAGACCATCACGCAATACTAACTATATAATGTGAACTCGACAGATCATGCGAGCAATGTTAACGTCATCGAGCATAGTCTTTTCGTAGTTTTATAAAATTCGTTCAAAAAATCAACTATTACTTCTTCGTTTTGACCTCGTTTCCCTTGTATTAACTCTTGGTCCTTCGTTCTTTCGCATTTTGGTGATTCTCTTGCCATGGCTCTAGTCATATTGAAAGCATTCGATAGCGTCTGGCACAAATCCTTAATTTCTAAACTTCCCTGTTTTGGAATTTATCTTTCTCTCTGTAATCTTCTCTTGATATATATATATATATATATATATATATATATATATATATATATATATATATAATATATATATTATATATATATAATATATATATATATATATATATTACAGTTGTCACCACCACTCACGGGCAGAGCCCTATTCAAGGAGGGGCTGTTGCACGCTAAAATTTCATCCGCTAGCGCAAATTACGCAGATGAGCACAGACGCAGGCTTTAAAGTGAGGAAGATTAAATTCAGCAGGAAACACAGAAGATGGAAGATAATTCCCAGAACAGAGCTGGCAGGAAAGAAGGAAGCTCCGCAGCGAACTTGCCTGGAGTTACCAATATCTACACAAAACTCGTGCTCAGACACAGCATCCCTTGTCCTACGAGGGCGTCGTAAAGGTGGTGGTACGCGAGTGGTAAATTCCCACAAATACCTGCCGCTGCTGTACCTATAGAAAAAAGATATAGTACCAACATCGCGCCGCAAAGATAGAGGGTCAGTGAGCTGGAAAGTACAGAACAGTTTGTAAAGCCTTTTGGCCTTTTTTGACTCGACCCTGTCTAAAAGCCGGGTGAAACCAGGAGACCCCCAAGATATGAGAACAGTACTCCATACAAGGGCGGATGAGACCCTTGTATAGCTTGAGTAACTGAGAAGATAAAAAAAGTCTCGCAGTCTAAACAGACTCTCAGTTTCTTTGAGGCCGCCCTAGCAACCGCCGTTGTGATGCGAGGTTTTCCAAGACATTTTTTTTGTTTATATTAAGGCCAAAGATGTTTATATTATCAACAGGAGAGACGAGATAACCGTCGAAAGATATAGGAAAGTTAGAAGGTGTTTAAGAGAGGGAGATATGTAGAAGTTGAGTTTTTAAAGAATTGAATTTCACAAGGTTGAGAGGCCCCAATCGGAAATTCTATCCAGAATCAGTGAGAATAGAATCGTAAAACGGTTAAGACGAGAAGGCAATTCTAGGAAGTAAAAGAAAAGAGCAGAATTGAAATGAGTTGAAGAGTGAAGGGGTCGAGTCATCGGGCATATGAGTGGATAGAGTTAGATGTGCAGGTAAAAAGATCATTAATGAAAAGTAAGAAAAAGTAGGAGCTAAGACAGAACCCTGAGGAAACACCACTATTGACAGAAAATAAAGAAGAGTCGTTCCATCAACCACAGCCGATATTGAGCTACTTGAAAGAAAGCTAGACATATAAGTAAAGAGAAATAGGAAACCCAAAGGAGGGGAGCCTTTTTTGATATGTCAAGCGCCATCACGCAAGTCATCCCCGTAGTTTCCTAAGGAGCGGAAAGCAAATAAATCGGTTAATAGGAAGTATCATCGCCAGTAAGACCTTGAACGCCGAAGCCTACTGGCGATTGGAAAGACGAGAATGAGATTCCAAATGTCTAAGAAGTGAGATTAAGAAGTGTTTCTAAAGACCTTAGATAGGAATACAAAGTGAGACTATAGGGCGATAGTTAGAAGGATCAGAGCTGCCTCCTTTTTTCGGAATAGGTTGGACATGTGCGTGCTTTCAACACTGAGGGAAAGTGCTAGTACTGAGACATAGAGAATATAGTTTGAACAGGGAGGGGTCAGACGTACGCACATTCCTCAAAACTCGGGAGGAATGCCATGCGGGCCACCCGCCTTCCTAACGTTCATAGATCTCAGGAGCCCATGCACCCGATCAAATGTAATCACAGGCAAAGACATAGTACTGAGGATAAGTTAAGTACCGGCTCAAATGTGTCGGTGCTGTGCTGTGCGGTGCAGCATTAACAAACATGTACTTAACACCCTAATATTAGGACAAATAAGGTGTCTTTACCTATGTTTTTACTAATGTAGAACTCATTTTTGAGGGTTTCATAGCCCTGAAATGAGTTTGATGGTCCCCTCTAGGAAGGGAGGTCCCCTAAAAAAAGAAGAAAAGCACAGAAGAAGACGAAGGAAGATGGAGGAAGGAAAAAGAAGAAGAAGGAAAAAGAAGAAGTTTCGTATGACGAATCAAATGAGTGATTGTAAATGTTGGTGCCGACACCGGTGTGGAGCCGGTGCGGTGCCGAGATAGTAAACATTTACTTAACACCCTGATATTAGTGTGTTTACATATGTTTTCAGTAACATAGAGCATGAATAACATAGTTTCAATACTCGCAAATGAGTCTGAGGACCCCCTTAAGGGGGTTTCCAGCTGAAAAAAAAAGAAAGAAAATGTAACAGTGATGGCCAATACAGATAAGCTGAGGAAAGGGAAAAAGAAGAAAGAAGAAAGAAAGAAGAAGGAGAAAATAAGAAGAAGAAGAAGAAAAAAGAAGAAGAAGAAGAAGAAGAAGAAGAAGAAGAAGAAGAAGAAGAAGAAGAAGAAGAAGAAGAAGAAGAAAAAGAAAAAGAAAAAGAAAAAGAAAAAGAAAAAGAAAAAGAAAAAGAAAAAGTCTCATATGGAAGAGTAACAGCGTCAATGTTTGCACCGGTGCTAAAGCCGAAGGCGGAGCCGGTGCTGGAGTTGGAGACAGAAGCAAAACACAGACTGCATATCTATGGAAGTTGGATTAACAAGAAGGAAAGAAAAAAGTTTTAATAATAATATTGGTCTCCTTATATGGGTTAACGATACCGTAGAACATAAATAACACAGTTTCAGAACTCTCAAGGGTAACCACGAGACCCCCAACAGGGATCCCCCGAAATTTTTTATTTTTATTTTTGAAAAAAAATCTGTTTCATTAATAAAGTTTCTTGAAAAACATTTCATTTAAAAGAAAACCTGTTTCATTATTAAAGTTTTTTTTAAAAAACATTTTGTTTATGAAAAACATTTTTTTATATTTTTAAAAAACATTTTTTTTTTAAGGAAAAAAGTTGTCAGATTTTTAATAAAAATATGTTTCTATTGACCCTAAAGCAGTAAAGCAGTAGCGCAAACAGCCCCTAGGGGGACCCCCTCCCCATCAGGCTATGCTGTATTGTTTTACTGTTTTACTGCTTTACATCATATTTGGACATGTATTTTGCACAGACACGTCGTAATAATTAGTTCTTTGTATAAACACAAAATAAAAATAAGTTCTTATGTATGAACATAACATAAAATTATTAAAAACATTTTATGTTTTTACTAATTTTCATTCTTTTTAATTAAAAAAATATACCAATTAATCATTAGATCAAACTCTAATCAACCACATATACCACCCCTTCAATACCATGACGATCCATTGATTAATCCATTGAATTATATATATATTATATATATATATATATATATATATATATATATATTTATATATATATATATATATATATATATATATATATATATATATATATATATATATAATAATATATTATATTATCACCAACACCACGGGCAGAGCCCTATTCAAGGAGGGGCTGTTGCCGCTAAAATTTTCACCGCTAGCGCAAAATTACGCAGATGGACACAGACGCAGGCTTTAAAAAGTTGAGGAAGAATTAAATTCAAGCAGGAAACACAGAAGATGGAAGATAATTCCACAGAACAGAGCTGGCAGGAAAGAAGGAAGCTCCGCAGCGAACTTGCCTGGAGTTACCAATATCTACACAAAACTCGTGCTCAGACACAGCATCCCTTGTCCTACGAGGGCGTCGTAAAGGTGGTGGTACGCGAGTGGTAAATTCCCACAAATACCTGCCGCTGCTGTACCTATAGAAAAAAGATATAGTACCAACATCGCGCCGCAAAGATAGAGGGTCAAGTGAGCTGGAAAGTACAGAACAGTTTGTAAGCCTTTTGGCTTTTGACTCGACCCTGTCTATAAAGCCGGGTGAAACCGGAGACCCCCAAGATATGAGAACAGTACTCCATACAAGGGCGGATGAGACCCTTGTATAGCTTGAGTAACTGAGAAGATAAAAAAAGTCTCGCAGTCTAAACAGAACTCTCAGTTTCTTTGAGGCCGCCATAGCAACCGTTGTGATGCGAGGTTTCCAAGACATTTTTTTTGTTTATATTAAGGCCAAAGATGTTTATATTATCAACAGGAGAGACGAGATAACCGTCGAAAGATATAGGAAAGTTAGAAGGTGTTTAAGAGAGGGAGATATGTAGAAGTTGAGTTTTTAAAGAATTGAATTTCACAAGGTTGAGAGGACCCCAATCGGAAATTCTATCCAGATCAGTGAGAATAGAATCGTAAAGGTTAAGACGAGAGGCAATTCTAGAAGTAAAAGAAAGAGCAGAATTGAAATGAGTTGAAGAGTGAAGGGTCGAGTCATCGGCATATGAGTGGATAGAGTTTGATGTGCAGGTGAAAAGATCATTAATGAAAGGTAAGAATAAAGTAGGAGATAAGGCCGAACCCTGAGGAACACCACTATTGACAGAAAAAGAATAAGAAGTCGCTTCATCAACCACAGCCGATATTGAGCTACTTGAAAGAAAGCTAGACATAAGTAAGCAAAGAGAAATAGGAAACCCAAAGGAGGGGAGCTTTGGATATGTCAAGCGCCATCACGCAAGTCTCCCCGTAGTTCCTAAGAGCGGAAAACCAATAAATCGGTTATATAGGAAAGTATATCGCCAGTAGACCTTGAACGCCGAAAGCCGTACTGGCGATTGGAAAGAAGAGAATGAGATTCCAAATGGTCTAAGAAGTGAGAGTTAAGAAGTGTTTCAAAGACCTTAGATAGAATACAAGTGAGAGCTATAGGGCGATAGTTAGAAGGATCAGAGCTGCCTCCTTTTTTCGGAATAGGTTGGACATGTGCGTGCTTTCAACACTGAGGGAAAGTGCTAGTACTGAGACATAGAGAATATAGTTGAACGAGGGGAGGGGTCAGCACGTACGCACATTCCCTCAAAACTCGGGAAGGAATGCCATGCGGGCCACCCGCCTTCCTAACGTTCATAGATCTCAGGAGCCCATGCACCCGATCAAATGTAATCACAGGCAAAGACATAGGACACCTGAGAGGAGAAGGAGGAGGAGGAGAGGAGGAGAGAGGAGGAGGAGGAGGAGGAGGAGGAGAGGAGGCAAGGAATGCCAGAATCGTCCAGGGTTGAGTTAGAGGAAAAATAGGAGGGCCGAAAACGATTGGGCCCTTTTCAGTTGGAAGTTAGCAACAGAGCATCAGATGCGAAAAAGAAGAAGGAAAGGATGATTTACAGAAGTTGTTAGAGATGTTTTTGGCAAGAGGCCGCCAGAAAGATTTGTCAGTAGGAGAATCAAGGAGGTTAGCGCACTTTCGTTTGATGGAAGCCCCGCTTTTGCTCGTCGAAGAGTATCCTGAAACAATTTCTAGCTGAGTGAAATTAGCGAAAAAGTGATAGTAGAACGAGAATTTTTTCCACTCCCGATACGCCGCTGTCTCTAGCCTTGAAGGCGCAGAAGAAACAAGCACGATCAAACTTATGAATTATCAGGAGAGAAAGATTTAAGTCGAAGAAGGGATGAACCTGCTCATCCCATCAACGATTACAGTTCCCACCTTAGTGGCAGAAGCCGAAGCGTCATCAGAGTCAAAGCAGTTTTTCCAATTATAGTTAGCGTAGAAGAGACTCAAGGCCCCCCAATCAGCCCGATCAAAGTGCCAGAAAAAACGCATATTTTAATATAATTCCTCTTTGACAAACGTATATATATATATAATATATTATATATATATATATATTAATATAATATATATATATATATATATAATAATATATATTAAATATATTATATATATATATATATATATATATATATATTATATATATATATATATATATTATATATATGGTATTGAGTCACAGGGTATGGGTTAGACTTCGCACTCTCGAGTTCTATACAACTTTTTGTTTTTGGAGCCACAAAGCCGAGCTTGGTGTTGACTAGTATGTTTTGAGGTATGCCGAGTCGATTCCCGCTGTTGCCGATCAGTGCGTTTCAATCGTAACGGTTTTAGAACGCATCAACATGCGTTTTGTGTGACCGGCTTACCCTTCATCCAAAACATATATATCATGACGGTCAAACAGGGGTCAAACGTCTCAAAAATGAGGTTCCCGTGATTACTTTTCCGAACGCCGTAGTCCCCATGGCCACAGTGTGGGGTCATTCATTTGGGTTTATTCAACATCAAATGAATCCAAAAGCCATACCCTAGCAACGGAGGTGTTAGAGACATCGTATCCTCTTCAAACTTGGCATGCCTTCTTTATATGGGTCAACATAGTCATAGACGCTGTATCGTGGCGCTACGCCCATGTGGGAAGGGGGTACTGGCCCCCAAAACCTAAAAATGGACTTAGAAGGCTGAAATTTGGTGAGCCATTAGAAGAGAATGAATGAAATAGAGTGCCGATGTTAAATTAAATGGCGAAGCATATGGGCCGGAGCCGGAGGCGATTGCGGAGCCAGATTGGAAAAACATAAGAAACATACCCTAGCAACGGGTGGGTAAGAGACATCGTATTCCCTTCAAATTTGGCATGACTTCTTTATAAGGGGTAACATAGTCATAGATGCTTTATCGCGACGTTACGAATATGGGGAAGGGGATGCTGGCCCCCAAAAACCTTACAAATGGACATAGAAAACTGAAATTTGGTGAGTGGTTAGAAGAGAATGAAGGAAATAGAATGCAGATGTTAAATTAAGTAGCTAAGCATATAAGCCGGAGTCGGCGCTGGAGCCAATTGTGGAGCCAGACTGGAAAAACCTAAGAAATAGATTTAAAAGGTTGAATTTTGGAGAATGGTTAAAAGAGAATGAAAGAATTAGAGTACTGAGGATAAGTTAAGTACCGGCTCAAATGAGTCGGTGCTGTGCTGTGCGGTGCAGCATTAACAAACATGTACTTAACACCCTAATATTAGGACAAATAAGGTGTCTTTACCTATGTTTTTACTAATGTAGAACTCATTTTTGAGGGTTTCATAACCCTGAAATGAGTTTGAGGGTCCCCCCGAGGAAGGGGGTCCCCTAAAAAAAAGAAGAAAAGCACAGAAGAAGACGAAGGAAGATGGAGGAAGGAAAAAGAAGAAGAAGGAAAAAGAAGAAGTCTCGTATGACGGATCAAATGAGTGATTGTAAATATTGGTGCCGACATCGGTGTGGAGCCGGTGCGGTGCCGAGATAGTAAACATTTACTTAACACCCTGATATTAGTGTGTTTACATATGTTTTCAGTGACGTAGAGCATGAATAACATAGTTTCAATACTCGCAAATGAGTCTGAGGACCCCCTTAAGGGGGTTTCTAGCTGAAAAAAGAAGAAATGTACAGTGGATGGCATACCAGATAAAGCTGAAGGAAGGAAGAAGAAGAAAGAAGAAGAAGAAGAAGAAGAAGAAGAAGAAGAAGAAGAAGAAGAAGAAGAAGAAGAAGAAGAAGAAGAAGAAGAAGAAAAAGAAAAAGAAAAAGAAAAAGAAAAAGAAAAAGAAAAAGAAAAAGTCTCATATGGAAGAGTAACAGCGTCAATGTTTGCACCGGTGCTAAAGCCGAAGGCAGAGCCAGTGTTAGAGTTGGAGACAGAAGCAAAACACAGACTGTATATCTATGGAAGGTGGATTAACAAGAAGGAAAGAAAAAATATTTAATAATTTAAAAATAATTTAATAATAATATTGGTCTTCTTACATGGGTTATCGATACAGTAGAACATAAATAATACAGTTTCAGAACTCTCAAGGGTAACCACAAGACCCCAACAGGGATCCTCTCGAAATTTTTTATTTTTATTTTTAGAAAAAAATCTTTCATTAATAAGTTTCTTGAAAATAAAACATTTTGTTTAAAAGAAAACCTGTTTCATTATTAAAGTTTTTTGAAAAAAACACTTCGTTTTAAAAAAAAAATTTAGTTTTTATGAAAAACATTTTGCTTTTGTGAAAAACAACTTATGTTTTCACTAAAAGTTGTTAAATTTTTTAATAAAAAACATGTTTTTTTATCGACCCTAAAGCAGTAAAGCAGTGGCGCAAACAGCCTCTAGGGGAAGCCCCTCCCCATCAGGCTATGCTGTATTGTTTTACTGTTTTACTTCTTTACATCATATCTGGACATGTATTTTACACAGACCCGACGTACATATTAGTTCTTTGTATAACACAAAATAAAAATAAGTTCTTATGTTTGAACATAACATAACATTATTAAAAACATTTTGTGCTTTTACTAATTTTCATTCTTTTTCATTAAAAAAATATACCAATTAATCATTAGATCAAACTCTAATCAACCACATATATCACCCCTCCAATACCATGACGATCCATTGATTAAGCGACTAAAGTCATGATTTAGTGATTAAAGTCCTAATTAAACTTAATTATTTTTACAACGTAACATAAAAATGTTTCAATTTAAAAAAAAAATCATCTGAAAGTGATTAAAGTCATTTTTAAGTACCAATGCTAAACGAACATTACAGGAAAACAAGGTCTTTTGCACGATCACAACAAATTTTTTTAAATCTTTCTATTCTTTAATGTTTACAACATAAAAATAACATGTCAAACACACCTAACATATGAATAAACAGCTGGCATTAACAAAATTCACTGTATAATACCGGTAAACTAGATAGCATCACCTTATAATACTTAACCTAAACCTACTTTTTTCCACCATAACTCTAACATAACAGTGTTAAGGGGTGATATATGTGGTTGATTAGAGTTTGATCTAATGATTAATTGGTATATTTTTTTAATTAAAAAGAATGAAAATTAGAAAAAACAATGCTTTTAATAATTTTATGTTAGGTTCGAACATGAGAACTTATTTTTATTTTGAGTTTATACAAAGAACTAATTATTACGACGTGTCTGTGTAAAATACATGTTCAAATATGATGTAAAGCAGTAAAACCGTAAAGCAATACAGCATAGCCTGATGGGGAAGGGTCCCCCTACTGTCTGTTTGCGCTACTGCTTTACTGCTTTAGGGTAGATAAAAAACATGCTTTTTATTAAAAAAATTTAACAACTTTTAGTGAAAACATAAGTTGTTTTTCACAAAAACAAAATGTTTTTCAAAAAAACAAAATGTTTTTTTAAAACGAAATGTTTTTTTCAATAAAACTTTATAATGAAAGACAGGTTAAGTCTATTTTAAAAGTCCTCTCTAAAAAAGTTTTTTTTTTCAAGAAACTTATTAATGAAGGATAGGCCCTTATCCATTCACTGACGGAACACTGTTGTGTAAAGTTCATATTAGAAAAGAAGCAGTCGCTTTAACTATAACATGATGAAATATTTTTTAAGCAGTTTTGAAAATCTTATCTATATACTATTGGAATTCCTTCAAGAAGTAGGCGCAACTGTAAGATATATAAATGGTGTAATCAGTTTAATATTTTTCTCATTCATCTAACATACTCTCACAAGTGCAAAAAGACTAGTTATAAGAACGAAATCCGGAAATAATAGTAGAATAGGAGACAAAAGTATTCGTAGGGCGAAATTACAAGATGATATGGGCTATTTTTCACTAAATTATGGAGAAGTGCACTGCCCTTATTTAGAAGAGGTGGTGAATATTTAGGTAAAAAAGCTATAAGAACAGGCCTGCACACTATACAAGATATAGCGGCCGGCGCCAATCCACGTGCATCATTAAAAAGACGAATTGCTGATGTTTCTGATGAGATGTTGGATGACGTTAAGCGCAGAATAAGACGTAAAATGACAGGCCAAGGCAAGGCACAAGTTAAAGGACGCAGGAAAGCTACCGCCAAGAAAAAGCCTAAGGCTAAAAGACCTCTGAAGAAAAAATGCATTGATGTGTTTGCTATTTAATTACTAACAGGCATCCTTTACCTAAAATGTGTTATCATACAACTATACTGTATATAAGGAAAGTATAGCCACTGCCCTGCTCATTATACGGCCAACCTCCGCACTGACAAGATGCATTTCCTTCATCCTTCTAGCCCAGACTGCTGCAAGAGCGAATTGGATCTCTTCTCCATGAATCCTACCCAGATTAGCGTAAGCGAGACCAATTTCATCAGCATTAACCCCACTCACTCGATCACCAGCACCGATGTTCCTCTCGAGTTCAATATTCCAGGCACTTCAGATCAGTATCTAGATCCATCCAATGTGTTTTTATATTTAAAAACGAAATTGACGAAGCCTGATGGTACAGATCTTCCTTCCGGTGACGATCACATAGTGTATACAGAGTCAAATTTCCTGTATACTTGTTTTAATCAGATTGACGTTTATCTCAATGAAACTTCACTTGGTGCGACAGCGGCCAATTATCCTTATAGAAGTTATATAGAGCATCTATTAAATTTTTCCAAGACGCACTGCTCAAACAATTTCATCTTCATCATGTGGTTTTTATAGGTTTCAAAGACGAGGCTGCACACATAGATAAAGCGGCAAAAGTCATAAATAACACCTATGAATTTTATGGACGCCTAAATGGTGATATCTTCTCTCAAGAAAGACTTATTCTTCCAGCTGTAGATACTATAATTCCGCTTAACCAGATTAAGACCCTAAATTCGCACTTAAAATTAAAAAGCAAACCTGCTGCTACGGGTGAATGTCCAGAGCCTGTTTTCAAATTGTTGGAGGCCTATTTCTATGCTAGACAGGTGAAATTATTTCCTCAGAGACATTTGGAAATTGAGAAATCGCTTTTGAACACTTCAGCCAAGTATACCATCAGAAGAGTTGAAACCAAACTATTTAATTTTACGCATGGATTATCGAGTATCAATATCCCCAACATTGCTAACGGAATTTGCCACAGAAAGTAATAATAGGAATTGTCGAACATGAAGCATACTCTGGGAATTATAAAAAATCCCCTTATAAATTATTCCCTTTTAGACTTAGGGTGTCAGTTTACATGTAAATGGACAACCTTACGGACGTGACTATAAAATGTTATACAATGGAGCACAATCTCTATGTTAGGGACCTTTTTACGATCTAATAGCTAATACTGTTTCATGCGGCGACAGCGGTACGGGGGTAAATTCATTTCAGCATGTAACGCAAGTCATTTAAACATTTATATATAAATATATATATATATATATATATATATATATATATATATATATCATTATATATATATATATATATATATATATATATATCATGTTTCCTTTTCATATTTATATATATATATATATATATATATATATATATATATTATGTATAAGATAGACATAAGAAAAAAAAATAAATCTTGCAAAATATATACATTATTTTCTAGTTTACAAATATATATATATATATATATATATATATATATTTATATATATATATTTATTATTATATATTATATATATATATATATATATATATATAAACATTTATATATATATATATATATATATATATATATATTATATATATATATTCTTTCTTTCTTTCTCTTCTTCATCTTCCTCTTTGCCCCAAGATTGGGGTAAGGTGCGCG
>JABUQX010081553.1:0-10000 GCA_015478945.1 Trachelipus rathkii
AGAGAGAGAGATTATCTTAGCATAATATCATGTTTTTTGTGACTTATTATATATATTAGTAGATTCATGTTTCTATACTAATATATATATACGGGCTTTCGCTATACTAACTTTACTTGGTATATCATAACTCTTCATATATAAGGTGATTTCTATTATGTTTAGTTATATATATATATTCTGTGGTGTTTTTAAGTCTTTCTGCTGAGTTTAGGGCTTTCTCTCATTTCTAACATTCCAGTCCCAGGTACAGGCAACTCCTCCTCCAATTGACCAAATGGCGTTTCTTCTTCCAAATCACTCCTGTCGCTTCCTATTGCGGCCAACATATAACTGTTCTCCGGGAACCGTAGCGACGCCTCAAACTTCCGGATATCAAAGTCACTGTTCCCGTCACTATTTGTATCATTGTTATCAAACCAGTCCAACTGTTCACTGGCATCAATAGGTGAGAGGACCGATTCCGTATAGCTCGTTTGTGTCCCTATATCGAATGTTATCAACTGGTCCGTCTGTACTGCTGCAACCTTCTTCGTTTTGACGCTTGCTGTCGCTACATCTTTCAGCATCTGCCACGCCTTCTTTAACTGGGCTCCTTTCTTCTTTTCCGTCCGCGTAACGACCGACTGGTTCTTACTCCACAAAGTTGTGCGCTGTTCCGGACGGCTGTGTCCACCTTCGACTGACTGGTTCTGTGTGCGTTCGACCGACTGGTTCTTCCTACACTTGACCGAATGGTTCTTCTCCATTTGTACTGAAACGTTCCTTAAGAACCCCGACCTGGGGCCACATTCCGATGTCTCCATCTCAGAATCAATTTCTTCAGGCGAGTTTACTTGTGAGGTCTCCAATTCTACTTCTTCGTTCTCTTGTCGGAAATGCTGTAACAAGTAAGGAGGCGGATCTGCCCAAACTTTCAAATGGATTCTTCACTTCAATTTTCCAGACAGGTGGGTATACTACCGTATGCTCAATCTTCATTAGTTGGCACTTCGGGCAAGTCCTGCATACTTCCTGAACCACTGTGTATATTTTTGGATGCCACACATACTTCACTACTGCATCCAATAATTTGTCTCGTCCTATGTGCGCAAGATTTCTGTGTATGGTCACGCTTACATGTACAAGTTGTTTGAATCCCACCACTGCACTATAATAATTTGTTCCCAGCTTCTTCACTAAAATTCCTTGGTTTATGGCAAAATCTTCTCTGTACCGGTAAAATTCTTTTAGGAGATCGGTCTTATCAATCTGTTGGCCATTTCTTACCCTCTCTCTCAGGGTTTTTATAGCTTCTGATCTATTTTGTAATTGTACAATCTCTTCTGGCGCTATTTCCATTAATTGACCACTGTTTCTGTTAACCGATACATTATTCACCGCCACTGTTGTTATAAACGTGTCACTCACATTCTCAGAATCCCCACCATGCGAAATTATTCCTTCGCCGAAATCTAGAACTGCTTCAGTTTCCACAAGATAGTTCATGCCCAACAAGAGGCAAGCTGGGATATACTCATCTTTAACACCAATGGCAATGTCACCTGCCGATATTTCGTGTTTATGGTGACTTCCACTGCTCTTGTACACTCCACCTCCCCGGTGCCCACACCATTAAGTATTACTTCTACTGGCCATTCTCGTCGTATGTGCCCAAATTGCGTAAGATCGTTTACGACGGCCTCCTGTATTAAACTGATCACTGCACCAGTGTCTAGAAACGCACATTTTGTCACTTCCCCTATACACACTTCTTTCCAGGCAACCCCCTTCAAAATGTGGTTACAGCTCAGTCTTGAAATGTGGCCTCTTTCTTTCATCAACAGATTTATCTCCAGTCCTTCACCATAATGGTGACTCAACAAGTTAGTTTCTTCATCCTCACTTGCTTCTTCTTCCTCTTGAGGATGTTCCCCATCGGTATCCTGTCCATCTTCTTGAAGTTCTTCCTCGTTATCTGAAATGATTGGTATTTCTTCCGTCATGGTATTCCAATTTGTTGGACTGAATGTGCCATTGTCTTTTAAGGGATTAAAATGGCTTCCTCCCAGCACCTGCAAGTGCACATCCTCCAGGTGTTCTTCTTCTCTCATCTTGGGACCAATATAAGCCACCGAACAGCATGTTCCATGATGGAGCCATATCTTTACTTTGAAAACATCGCTGGCTGCCAATAGTACTTCCGGCACGGGCTCTCTTCCAGGTTCTTTCAGTGCTCTTAAGTATTTTACTGCTTTTGCCCGTTTCTCTATCCCGTATACCCTCCTTTCCAAAATGAGCTTATCCAACAACACTTCCCGCAGGTTTCTAAAATTCCTTGGAACTTCTAGATGGGTGTTATCTAAGACAATCTTTAGGCTTTGAAACAGGGAGTCTGCTCCTCCTGGAACTAATTTCACCAACAGTAATCCCTTTGGGAGCGCAAGGGGGTCAACGACTTCCGCTCTCTCCTCAATACTGCCGTGGCACCTGGACCAGGTGTCCGCAAACACATTTTCTTTTCCAGGATAATATTGAATTTCAAAACTATATTCGCTGAGATCATCCAAGACGCGTGCCAATTTACTGTCCACCAACTTCATTGTATCTAAATAGACCAATGGTCTATGATCAGTATAAAGAATGAAAGTCTGACCCAACAGGAACGGTCTAAAACTTTTAATACCCCATCTTATAGCCAACAGTTCTCTTTCTATGGTCGACGCTCTTCTCTCACAAGCACTAAATGAATGGGAATTATACGCAATTACCCTTCTTTCTCCATTCTGCTTTTGGCAAAGGCCAGCCCCCATACCAGTTCCGCTAGCATCTACAAACAATTCTAACTTTTTCGCATGTGATGAAAAATCTGGGAAGGCCAATTCTACTGATTCCTTCATCCGTTTTTTTAATTCTTCAAATGATTTAGTTCTTTCCGTCGTCCATTCAATCAAATCTTTTCTTTTTCCACCAGTTAGCACACTAAGAGGTGCCGCCACTTCTGAACAATTTCGAATGAATTTCCTCTGAAAGTTAATCATCCCAAGATATCTTCTTAATTCTCCAACATTCTTCGGCTTTTCTAATTTGTCAATTTGATTTACGTATTCCGGCAGCTTTCTTATACCGGTTCTGCCAATTATATGGCCTAAAAATTGAACTTCTTTGCTAAAGATTTAGCATTTACTCACTTTAATTATTACTTTAGAATCACTAAACTTCTGGAGGACACGTTTTATTAAGGTTAGATGCTCATCGAATCCCTTCGAGATCAAGAGCACATCGTCTACATAAATTACGACTTTATCCCTGCTAAACCCAGTTAATATCCGTTGCATCTCCCTCTGGAACGCAGCTGGCCCATTCTTGAGTCCAAAGCTCAATCTTTTAAACCTGTATTGCCCGCTTACCGTGGAAAATGCAGTATAGTCTTTGCTATCTTCCTCCAACTGCATCTGGTAATACCCCTTAACCAGGTCCATACTTGTAAAATAGTAAGCTCCATGACAACCGAAGATCGTTTCGGTGATGTTGGTCATGGGAAATCGGTCAGCCTCAGTTACTTTATTAAGCCTACGGTAGTCTACACATAGACGAATGTACCATCCGTTTTTCTAATCGGAACTATAGGAAAACTCCACTCTGAAGCACAAGGTTCCACGATGTCTCTCAGACACAACTCCCTCACTTGGCTTTCTTTCTCATTATCATTCGTTCTCTGGTCGAACCTTCTTGCTCTTTGGTAAATCGGGGTGTCATCGTGTAGTTTGATTTTGTATGGGGTCATCGATGTCCTGCTCACATCGGCATCACTTCTGCTAAATACCGATCGGTAGTCCCATAATGCTTCTGTTATCTTCTCACGATGTTCAGTTGTTAACTCTTCCATAAATTCTATTTCGTCACTCAATCTTTCTTTCGTCCACTCTTGTTCGATGACTGGTTGTTCCGGTGGCTCTTGTACTATAGTATTTACTGCACACGTTTTTGCTTCGAACTTTATCAAATCACCCTCATCCACCATCAAGTGTGCTGTACCGAGGATCTCACCCCTCCCCAAATATGTTCTTCCGGCGGTCAATTTCTTCACCAACACTTCTCCTTGATTGTCTTTCCATTTCACTAATCCCGGCAGCATCCTGAATCTTTTATTATAACCCCTTTTATTCTTTTCTTCTTTGTTGTCGATCAATAATTCTTCCGAACGTTCGTTTTCCCATTCTGTACCAGTTCTTGGTGTGATCTGCTCCGACTTCCAACATGCTTTCACACGAACCCATCCATCCTCTATGATGGCTATACCTTCCACAACGTAAACTGGGAGTGCAGTTACGACCCGAACACAATTTCCAGGGTCAGTTGGCAAATGTACATGCTCTATAATGCCCGTCTCACCATAACGCGTAAACGTCTTTTCTGCTACATTTAACTTGATCTGATTCTTTGTTAAGAAGGGCATTCCCAAGATGACACCTTCTTTCAGATACTTTACTACTATAAACTCAAATCGGCCGTACTCAATTCCGTCAATGGTCACTCTCAACGTAGCGGTTCTCTGTGATTCTGTGCAGTGAGATGGGTCCCCTATACCTCTCAATTTCATTAACCTACTGGTTATTTCTGGATTCGAGATCTCTTTTAATAAATTTTCTCCAATAATACAGTATTGTGATCCCGAATCCATTATGGCAAGCGTTTCTTTACTATCAAGCTGTACTTTAAACCGTAATAATGGTGTCAATTGGATACTGTCATCTCTACCATAATTATTCCTCCCATTAGTTCTATATACCCCAGTTGTTATTCATCTGCTGTTTCATCTATTGTCTTTCTTACTTTTGCTGGTCGTTGCTGTAAAGGGCTAAGGCCCGTCGTCACAAACTCTTTTGCCTCCGGATTCAGTATTGACCAGCCCTGTTCACCGGGAACTTGTTTGTGGCTTCCATTACTCTGGTTGGCTCCGACTCATTCCCGGTAATGGCGGAGTCGGGCTCGTTTCCCGAGACTACTTGTTTTCTCTTCTTTTTCAGTTCTTCCACTTCTGCCTTCATAGGGCAAGACTCCCACAAATGCCCACTTTCCTCGCACACAAAACATTTGCGTTCATCAACACCGTGAGCCCTTGCACTATTTTCAGTGCGTTCTCCACCACCTCTTTGCTCTCCTTGCTGACGTCTGTCCCTGCTCCTGGTCTTCATTCCACAATTGGCAATCGTGTGCTCACTGCTACCACACACCAAACACCACCCTCTAAACCTCCAGCAGTCTCTTTTTATGTGTCCTGTCCTATCGCAGTGGTAACACCTCCCACCTTGTTGCTCATACGGTCCAGTATTCCGGTCAGTGAATCCCCTATGTTCTCTTTCCTGGGAGGGCAACGGTCTACCGTACCGTACTTGGTCGGCATATGTCGGTCTTTCTGGTCTTTCTCCCTGCAACGTCGCCCATATTGGAATCGCGGCAGCTTCGGGTTCCTCATTCTCTTGTTCTTCAAGTTTATCTTCTTCTTGGGCCCAATTGACGACGTCTTTCCATCTAACTTTTGTACTTTCTTTCTCCCCTCCCATCCGGACATTAAATCTCCTAGCCATTTTCTTCGGCAGACATTTTACAAATTGTTTTTTTAACATCTCCACGTCCCTTTGTTCTTCGCTTGTGGCTGCCTCGTATGTCGTTTGCAACCTTAGGGCAAACTCTGCCAACTTCTCATTCCTCTTCATTTCTATTCTCCAAAACTCCCGTTGTAAATCTAAAATCTCATTATCTTTCTCCTCTTTACACCAACTTCTCAGTCTTGTCACTATCGTTGTATAACTCAATTTGGCCCGGTAGATGCTGTAATAGGTCCTCAACGATGGACCCTCCAAAAAGTTTCGCAAGTCTACCGCCCAACGATTTTTATCTTTCCCTAATTGTTCTCTGGCATATCTTTCATAATCTTCGATGAAAGCATCGAAGGTTTGAAGAAGGGTTGGCCGACTCAGGGGCTTCGGTGCCTTCACCTTGTTTTGGTGATGTTCTTAAAACTCCAACAGTTTCCAGCCAGAATGATAAGAATCTATTTACTGCATATTTGGCTCCATTCCCCGTTTTTTCTACTGACAAGTTCTCTTAGCCAAGCTTTCCCCTTTGTCAGTTCACTGTCTTCAACGGGATTCGTTTTCTGTAGCTGAGCTCTCATCTACAGTATACTTTCTGGCTGTCCTTTTCTTCTTATTTCTTTTCTTTCTTGCTTGTTCTTGATCACTTTCGTTGTTACCATCACTCCTACCTCTGAAAGCACTACTCTCCACTTCATCCGAAGTGTCATGTCGGTACTTCAATTCATATCGTACATTCTGTTTCTCCTTTGTTATGTATTTCTTCCTAGTTGTTCCGTGTCGCGTTTGGTCGTCCTGTTTTATGTTCAAGTTTTGTCCCAAATTAGGGCTCCCTTTTCCTATTTCTATTTCTTGTGGTTGGCTTGTGCTCGCTTTTTTCATTAGTAATGCCTGGCCAAGACCCACTACACTGTCTGTTATATTGTTGAAGTCCAGTTCGTTCTTTTCCTCTGTTAATGACTCTTGCAGCATGGTCAGGAGTTCTATTGAACTCGGTTTCTTTTGAGGTTCGTCACCTTTAGTATCATCTCCGCTTCCCATCTTCATAAAAATTTTTACTGAGCGCGAAATGTCTGTACAAAAAAGGCGGCAACAGCCAAAAAATTCTTTTACAATTATGTTGGTTATTTAAAACCTAATAACAAAAAATTCTTCCTGTTTTTTTTTTTTTTAAGTATATTTAATTGAATATCCTATGTACTGTAATATAAAAATAGAAAGATCCTCACCCACAACTTGTAATATAATATTCCCTATACTTAGCTTTTATTTTTGACCTCTTGTAGTACCGCTGCTCTCAATCCGCTGTTGACCCTCCGTCCAAGAAAGTTACGGGCCACCAGTTGTAACCGAATGGTTATAGCCAAACCAAATGGTCTGACTAATTATATGAAAGAGTCTCGTTTGGCAAGGAAGGCTAACTGGTCTATGAAAAGCAAATAGATGAAACACACACACTTTATTTTACAAATATATACACGAGAGCAGCTATAATAGTTGACCTCCAGTGGGTACTATATTTATTGTCTTTGGCAATTGCCACTAAATTCCTTCAATGTAAATAGCTGATGACGATACTATGTTGATGCTCTACAACTACTGTGGTCTATTATCTCTTTCAGTAGACACCCGGTGACTCAATCTGCGTTGGGGATTTATTCGCTCCCTGGCGTCCCAGTCAAATGTCCACGACCTCGAAAGCCTGACACTCGCAAGCTGAAATCCAGTTGTTCGAATTCCGTTACGCCGTTTCACGTCCTTACACGATCGGTTGTTCCTCGAATGCTAAGTTCCGTTTTCGTTCTCCCACTAGCACCCGAATACGCGGGACTTTAGTTAACTTGTTACTGATTTTCAATTGTAACTTCGACAATATGCTTTCTCTTTCTCCGTAAAAATCACTTTTATTTCACTCGTTGTTTGGACCAACTTTACGCAAAAATTCCACATACAAAAAGACGCGATTCTAGTGCCGATTTTCTTCACTTCAGAATATTTAGTTGGTTTAGGGATTTCTTTAAGTCGCCCTATTGTACGACTCCCCCTCAGAGATTGGTTGTCCAATCTCTAACAAGAAAAATAATTACACTGACAATAGTATATATATATATATTATATTATATATACCCATATATATATACATATATATATAATATATCATATATATATATATATAATACTATAAAAATAATTATATTATTATATTATATAATATATATAATATCACTACTACATATACATATATATTATATATATATTATATTATATTTTTTTATATATATTATATAATATATATATATATTATATAAAATTATAATATATATATATATATATATTATATATATATATATATATATATATATATATATTTTATTATATATATACATATATATATACTATATATATATATATATTTATATATATCTACTATATATATATATATTATATATATTACTATATATTTATATATATATATATATATATATATATATATATATTATAATAGTTATAATATATATATCTATTATATATATAATATATATTCAAGTAGATATATATATATATATATATATATATATATATATATATATATATATATTAATAATTATATATATATATATATATATATATATATATTTATTTTATTATATATATATATATATATTATATATATATATATATAATTATATATATATATATATATAATTATAATAATAATATATTTATATATATATATATATATATATATATATATATATATATATATTAATATTTATATATATATATATATTAATATATATGTATTATCTATATATATATATTATATATATTTATATATAAAATATATATAATAATATTATATATATATAATAAAAAGTATATTATATATATATAATATGCATAATAAATATAATATACATCATCATATATATTTATATTATATATTATATATATATATATATATTATATATATATCCCAAAAAAAAAAATTTTTCTATATATATATATATATATATAATATATATATAAATATATAATATGTATATATATATTATATATCATATACTATATATATATATATATATATATATATATATATATACTATTATATTATATATATTATATATATATATATTTATTTATATATATGTATATATATATATTATTATTATATATATAATAATATATATATCTAAATATATATATATATATATATATATATTATATATATATATTTATATATATAGATCTTAAACAAAAAACATAGTGGGAAGCTAAAGAATTACTGCTCTTCTCCGGGATTGAACGACCGACGTTTTACGACTGAGGACAATATACTCGATGCTTTACCACTGGCCAACAAAAAAAATTTTTTTTTTATTGGGTTCAAAACAGTTTAAAGCAATTGAGCATCCCTTTCAAAGCGGCCTCACCAGGTGACCAGGGCTGTCCTATCCTCGTTTTTAATAATTTGTAGGTGTTAATATTGCATAATCTCAATTTTAATTATTTAGATCTTAAAAGAACATATAGTGGGAAGCTAAATTTGGCTGCCTCGTCCGGGATTGAACCACGCGTGTTCCGACTGAGGACATATACTCGATGCTTTAACAGCTGAGCTATCCCCAACCAAAAAAGTTGGGTTCAAGGAGCAGTTTTAAAGCAATCGAGCTTCCTTCAAGCGGCCTCACCATAGGTGTCCATGCCTGTTCCTATTTTCGTTCTTATAATTCTTAGGTGTTAATATTGGCATTAATCGCATTTTTGATTATTTAGATCTGAAACAAAGAATATATAGTGGGAAGGTAAAGAATTCTGCTTCTCCGGGATTGAACCACCGCGTGTTGCGACTGAGGACAATATAACTCGATGCTTTACCACTGAGCTATCCCCTAACCCAAAAAAAGTTGGGTTCAAGAACAGTTTTAAAGCAATCGAGCTCCCTTCAAGGCGACAACACAAGGTTCGGCTGTCTAGTCTTTCGTTCTTAATAATTACTCTGGCTTTTATTCGCAATCATCGGCAGTTTTATTATTTAGCATTGAAACAAAGAACATATAGTGGGAGGTAAGAATTACTGCTTCTCCGGGATTGAACCCCGCTGTTGCGACTGAGGAATATACTCAATACTTTACCACTGAGCTATCCCCAAGCTGAGGACTGAGGAAAATATACTCGATGCTTTACCACTGAGCTATCCCCCAACCCTAAAAAAATTGTGTTAAAACAGTTTTAAAGGCATGTGAGCTCTTCAAGGTTACATCACTCAAGGTGGTCAAGCCTGTCCTGATCTCGTTTTAATAATTTGTAGGTGTTAATATTGGCATAATCGCAATTAAAATTTATTTAAAATAATTTGCTTTAAACTGTTCTTTGAACCCAATTTTTTGGGGTTGGGGGATAGCTGCAGTGTAAAGCAT
>JABUQX010081554.1:0-18476 GCA_015478945.1 Trachelipus rathkii
TTAATTATTGTTAACAATTAGATTTGGTAAAGTGACGGAGTCCAATTAACTTGGTTTTTTTAACTGGTTTTTCAGCGATTTGAAAAAAAGTAATGTGTCTGCATATTTTGATCGGGGGATGTTCAGACTATTGTCAAAAAAGCGAATAAGTGAATTTATTATTTGAGATCGTTTATGGTGCGTATGAGTGCTTTGATACAATTTTTGGATAATTTCAGTATCATGTTGGTATTATATCATCCCGTCTATATGATTAAGACCTAAATATATATTATACATTATTTTTAGGAAACAGTGTTCATGTTTTATTAATAAAAAATTTAATATTCAAAAAAAATTACGCTTTTTTCTTAAAATTTAGAATTACAGAATTGGAACTCTTAAAATAGTACATATTATTTCTTGCCACCGTCTTTCATTCTTTCCAATGAGTGTGTAAAATTTTAAAATTGTAGTTTTCGGTATACCATAAACAATTTCTGATATATGGATAATATTTTAGTTGTTTATAGTATATATTATTATGAATTATATACCGTGTTTGCATTATTTGAAAATTGCTAAGCACGACTGAAAAGTGAATTTAATGATAGTTTTCGAAGATGATATATTAGAGGTTTCCAAATAAATAGTCAGCTATGCTCTATTATTATCTAACATTTTTCCATTCGCTGTGGAAAACCAGGTTTTATAAATAGGAAAATAAAAAATTTAACAGTAAATTACGTTTTTCCTCCTTTAAATTTTTACATATCAAAGCATAATTTTAGGATTATATCAAAATTATATACTATATGAAGTAGATAATTAACCTGGGTAAAACTATTTTTCCATGTCTCACCCCCTCTAAGGAAAATTTTTCGGCACAATTTTTGTGAAAAATTATTTTGGGGTAATTCTTTAAAAATTGTAGAGGTTTTTAAGGCGGTATTATTCAGTTGCTGTCAGGCATTTTGACTTGGTCATTCGCCTAATGAAATTTATGCTCATGAAGTTTCATAGGTGATTTCTGGAAGATGATATATTGCCAGGTTATAATAATATGCTCTATATAGGTAGTGACTACTAATAATATTGTTACTAGATTATTTCTAAATTTAGTTTGTAAGGTGATCTTTATTGCAAATTGACGAAATTGGTTAGATGTGGAAGTTCTCTAGATTATACCCTTACCTTCTGCGACCCCGCTATATATATCCCAGAAAACTCGGTAGGAAAAAAAAATCCGATCAAATACCCGGTGGTGTTAGTCGCAAATGAGCTCATATAGTTCTTGTGCGATCTAAAAAGTCTCAATACCAAGTAAACTCATTTTGGTATCAGAATCATATGAGAGCTTATAAGTGATAACAAGTTTCTGTTATCCGAAGAATACTTCAAATAACACATTATTATCTTCGAACTGAGCTGAAGTTTGTGAGAACCTATTTATATATAAAAGAATCTTGTTATTAGATTTACCGTGGATTCGTGCACAATTGATCTTTGTTACTCCATTCGTGACTAAGTCTTGTTTGTATACTTGCATATCTTAGAGATTTTTACATTGGCATCTTTTATAACACTATCACTCCAGAAAATCCAATATAAGCCACGTCCCAATGTGGAAAACAGTACATTAAAATCCGAAATAGTAACATAGCTTGTATGGTCTGTAAAATATACGAGTAGTATAGCACATAACTTAAAAGACTTCTAGAAAAAAATTAAACAATTGTAAAAGTTAAGTAGTTAATATATCTATGGACGATGGTATTAATGTATATAGTGATTGTAATAATTGCAATCGGGTGTTTAAGCATACTAAGGAAAGGTGTGGTTAAACGAGATTATTTATATTTAATAGAAATGGTTATGTAAATAAATACAGTTCACACGGACACGCTGAAGGGAGATAGAATTATGTTATAGGTAGTTTGGGTGAAAAACGCCTGTGATATTAAGGGTAAAGCAGTTAGAACTGAAGAGAAATCACCTTAAGTAAGAGAAGGGAATAGAGGGGTATAAAGCTAAGACATCAAAAAAACATTTTTTATCAAAACAGGCGTACTTAGAAAATTACATTGTAACCGACCCTCCTGTATGGGTATCCTACATCTACTGCAAAAATTTAAAAACTTTAACAAATTATTAGAATGATTTCTTAATTGGCTACAGATTTTGTGTCTACCTTGTCTTCTAGTTTCACTTTGGTAAATTGTGTATTTTATTTTGTTTGAGTTATAAATCATTAAAAATTGATTATAGATTTTTAGCCAAATTTAGTCTTCCTTAAAATTGATAATAGACTTTTAGTCAAATTTACACTATTATAGGCAAATGCTTGAGAGAGGGGTTCAAGTTTAACAGAAAGTAAGACGGGAATAGAAGTATCAGGAAAAAAATAATATAGAGGTATTCTTAAAGTATAGTGGGGCAGGTAAATATTTTGAGTATTTAAAGAGATAGATCTTCGAAATTGCGAGATTGGTCTATGCTTAAATGTGAAAGATATATATCAAGTATATAGTGTGGTGTGTTGGGTGAGTGGGCTCAAAGTTAAGCAAGTAAAACGAAAGGGTACGAGCAGCTCAAAATTTGCGGTATTCCAAATATTATATATTAGTTGTGAAGATATTAAAAACGGGTCTCTTCTTATAGATAAGGGTAGGAAATATATATTAACTCAAACCTCTAAATTATTGATTACGCTATTATATATACTCTCATCAGATTAAATGTGTGTGCAACTCAATGGATCTAAATGAATAGTGGATAAATAGAATAAATATTAAGTAATACAAGCATAAAACAAAACTTCGCCATTAGACTCTTACTTGTTGGTATAATATCTTAAATTGAAGTTTTTTTAGTGAAGACGAATATTCTTCTGAGATAGTTACATGAACATATATTGAATCTATTTTATATGTGTGTTCCGATTGAATTCTATACGCCAATTTCAAAAAGCAGGAAAAGGTTTTCATTTAATTAGGCTTTTGGTGTTGCCAAAATTTAAGACGCGGTGTGTGCGTTGGTGTGGTGAGATACGGAACTGTTCGACATGCGTATTATTGTTTTTTTGGACTGGTGATTCTGCTTACGGGGCGGAGAGAATATTATTTTGTGTGTCGTGTGTGAAAACCTTGCGGGGCGGCAATTGATTTTACATAAACAATTGTGTGAGACCTTCTAAAAATTACGCTTGGTTTCCTTTCAAAGTTTTTCAAGTTACAAATTTAAGACTAGCTGACAAAGCACAGGGAATATTTATCGTTTTTTTGACCTATAATTCCAAGGGCTGTAACCTAGCAGTGTGGAAGAGCACTTTGCGGTGCGTGTTTTGTTAAATCTTGGAGAGATTGCGGTATTTGTGAACGGTATTTTCTACTCAGCCTCTCTCGCTGACGGAGAAATATTTATGGTCGGGTGTGTGTGGTATGAAGTTATTGCAGGTGATCACTTGGGGTATTCATAAATTGTAGAAATCAAAGATTTCAGAATTAAAGTAGATTTATTAGATTTAATAGTTTGTTTTTTAGGTGTCTCTAATAATTTTGACGTTAGTTGTTTATAATAAGATGTATACCTATAAATCCATTGTTAGTGAATCTTGTTTCTTATAGCTAGCTGGTAATATACACAAAAATTTATTTTCATGATATAGTCTCCGTTGAAAATTTACCTGTACTCTTATAAATATTACCTTAAATTCTAATATAATGGTGGATCGAGACACCTATTATTTTATCGGTCCTCTTAATTTTCGGCCACTTCTCTCGGGTAAGGACTTTAGGGGCTAAGCATATAAGATTCTGTGGATCATACAGTGGGGCACTTCGTTCAGGTTTGGCAACTTTTTCCCCTAAATTTCAAAACATGTTGGGCTAGAACATAATTATTTGCGCTACAATTAGGGCAATCTTTTTAAAGAATTGGGCCTGGAGTCACTTTGCTTCTTACCGAGATAATTTCAGCATTGCTCGACTAAAAAATTCATACTTGTGGGCGATACGTTATTCGAACTCAGATTTGGCGACCTTAAATTTCAAAAGCTGAAAAGTTGAAATTTACTAATAGTTTAGGTGTCTTAAATTGAAGTTATTTGTATGAATTTTAATAATTTGTTTTTATTATACCAATATATTCTCACTTAGTTGTGTGGGCACTGACAGACTTGGAACATCCTGTTTTAAATAATAATTTTAACCTTCTACACTTCCTTGCTTCACTTTTGCTTAAACTTTTTCACATCATTACAAGAATTATTCATAGAACAGTGTTTAGAACAGTACTTATCTAAAAGTTAACTCGAGATTTATCTCTTTCTAAATTCCAGAGCTAGATTTGGAAGTCTCATATATATAGTGGATCTGCTTAAATTGAAGTTTTTCAAGGACTGGGGTGCTATTTAAGATTCATTATTAGAAGGAATTAAATAATGTGTTTCAGGTGTGACATAAATAGCTTTCAAAAAGCAGAAAAAGAGAATTTAATTCTCTATATGTTTTAGGCTCGTCCTTAAATTGAACGGTTTTTTAAATGTGAGAGATTACAATTAATATGGGGCATACAATATATGTTGTGTTTGTCATGGAATAATTATAGGAAAGGTACTAATTATCATTAGATTATAGTGATATAAAACACGATGTATTTAATAACAAAATAAAAGGCATAAAGATCACATTATATTTATGAAACTTCGGTACTATAAAAATAGACCTTTTTTTTTTAAAAACTTTTTTCAAATATAACATTTAGAAATCTTAAAAGTAGGATTTTTCCTTAAATTTCAACATGGGTGGTGGAAAATGTGATGGGTTGCGTATAAATATTAAATGGAAGTTTTAACAATAGGGTACGGTTTGCAAGGTGTATTTTGTTGGTTCATTAAGAGAGCCATTACCTGAAAAAAAAATATGGTCGCTTCTGCGTTACGTGGGGAGGTTGTAATTTAGAGGTAAATTGTTTAGTGTTCTCACTGGGATTAATTATTTGTTAAGTGTTCATTAAGAATTGAAGCTCGGTTACCCCGTACTTTATTAGTGGTAAGAATTTGTGGTGTTGTTGTGTGTTTGTTGTGGGTGGGTGTGGTTGTTGTGTGCTTGGAGCGTGTGGTTTTTGATTGAATAGTTGTTGGGGATTGTGTTGTGTGTTGTAGTGATGTTGTGTTGTATGTGTGTCTGCTCTATAGCGACTAGTTTGTTTGTAGGTTGTTCAAGTTTTTGGGTAGGTCCATACCACAGGCGTTCAAGTTAGGAACGAATAATGTGACGGGTGGGGCACGAGTGGCAGCACGAGATGGGCCAATAGAAATTTTGGGAGTGGGACAAAAATGGCCCATGTTGGTTTTAAACTGTAAGAGTATTTAATTGCTCTTATCTGTCGTCGGTGAATCATTCAATGGTCTAAGGCAAGTTTAATTCTAGAATTTTCATAAAAATTTATGTTGGGTGCTAACCCATTTAGCTCTCTAAACACGGTGATGAGGTATCAAATAATTTCATCCGTGGGACCTACACCTAATTGTAACACAATCGGACACGCACCCCACGAGGGTTGTTGCGAAAATTCTCTGTGTGTGTGCCAAAATTTGAACCCATTCCGGAAGACCAACAGGGTAGCGCAGCTATACACCAAAAATTACCGGGTGGGGCCAAAATTGGACCGCATTGGGTATCTGGCAAGATGGTGTCAATACAAGGGTAAAAGACATTCAATAAATAGGCAACCTAAAGGAAGATCAAAAAATTACCGTGGGCAGAGAAAATTGCCCACGGTTCGAAAATTAAGGGGGGGGTAAAATTATACGGGGGAATACGTCGAAACGGTTGCTTGACTGCAACGGGTTGGGCGCACGCCTTTCTTTTTCGAAAGGGGTGCGTAGTGAGCAATTGAGGGGTGTTGCCAATAAAATTTAGGGGTTTGCCAAAAAATAGGGGTTGTCAAAATTAGGGTTCTGCGAAAAATGTAGGGTTCTCAAATAAAAGAGTTAGGGTTCTCAAAAAATTAGGGTTCTCAAAAAATTAGAGGTTCTCAAAAAATACCGTGCCAAAATGACCCATGGAAGTTCAAAGGGTTGGTCAAAAAAAGGTAAAGGCCAAAAAGGTCAAAGGCCAAAAAGGTAAGGTTCACGTAAAAATTGTGGGCTAAAAAAGGTAAAACCCAAAAAGGCTCAAGCCAAAAAGTCAAGGGAGTAAAAAATTGGCTCAAAAAGACCGTCAGTAGGTTCTGGAGCTGTGGTCAAAACATGACCAAACACGTCCGGAATGGATCCTACAACTGGAGCAGAGCCGGAGGCACTGGAGTCGGTAGCCGAGAAAGTTTTAAAATTGCTGGAGCCGGAAGCCGGAGTCGAGGCCGGTGTAGATTTATAAATGTGGGTCCGGGAGCCGGAGTTGGAGCGGGTAGATTTAAAAGGTGCGTTTTGAGGCCGGGAGCGGAGTCGGAGTTCCGGGTATATGTTAAAATGGCTGGAAGCCGGAGCCCGGAAGTGAGCGGAAAAAATTTTGCCGGCTCCGCACCCTGTATATAGTATAACCAAACAGTCCACATGGCAATTACATAGACTAAGTTATGTCACACTTGTGCAGCAAAATTAATATAAAACTACTGTAGATTCTACTAAAAAGCCCCAGCACAATTTGGCTTTGTTCTAAATGTATATGAATTTCCTGGTGTCATGTTTGTCAAATATAGGTGAATAACACTGTTCAACATGTCCATCAAAGTTAGGGCAGAGTTTTTTTTCCCCAGACTATTTTAAGGGTGTTTAAGGCAAGAAATGAGGACAGAATTATAACAATAAGACGCAAAAAGGACATACACGACAAATCACGACACACCTGAAAAATGAAATAAAAAATTATAAAATAATAATCAAAAAATATAAAAAATAATATTATTTAAATAAATAAATAGAAATAAAATAATAAAAATGATAAATAAATATATGAAATTATAAATAATAAACGAATAAAATAAAATAAGAAAATTTATGGAATAAATAAATACATAAGAATAAAATCAAATAGAAATGAAAAAAATAAAATAAAATATAAATATCTAGAAATAATAAACAAAATACAAAAATAATATTAAATTAATAAAAAAAAAATTATAAATAATAAATAAAATAAAAAACAAATAAGAAATAAATAAAATAAAAAAAAATAAAATAAATAAAAATTAAAATAAATGATAATAATTTATACAATTAATAAAAAATAAAAATAAAAACCAAAAAACTTAGGAAATAAATAAATAGGAATAAAAAAAATAAAATAAATAAATATAATAAAAACATATTGAAACTATAAAACAATAAAAAAATTAATAACATCAAAAGAATAACAAAAAAAATTAAAAATAATAATGGTAAAAATAATTAAAATAATATAAAAATTCAAAAAAAATTTGCCAAAAAATAAAGACAAAAATAAATGAAATAAAAAATTTTAAGAATAAAATAATTAATAAAATAAAAAAGAAAAATTCTAAATAAATAAATAAATAAAAATAAATAAATAAAAATAAATAATAAAATAATACTTTAGAAAAATAAAAATAGACAAAGAAAAAGAATAAAAAATTATAAATAAATAATAAATATAAAATAAAAAAAAAATATATATATAATAAAATTAAAAAAGTACACTGAAAGTCCAAAATAAAAAAAAATAAAAAAATAAAAATATAAAATTCAAAAATAAGATAAATAAAAATAAATAAATAAAAATAAAAAAATAAAAAATAAAATAAAAAATAAAATAAAAAATAAAAATAAAAAAAAAAAAACAAAATAAAAAAATTATAAAATAAAACGAAAAATAAAAATAGACAGAAAAAATGAAAATAAAATAAAAAGTATAAAATTCAATAAAAAATAAAATATAAAATTAATAACTAAAAAAAATATAAATAAATATATATAATTAAATAAAAGAAAAACATTTCCAAAAAATTAATAAAATATAATAATAATAAAATCATTAATAAAGATATATTTATTAGAAATAATGAAAAAAATAAATAGAGAGGAAACAAAAAAAAAGGGAATATAAATTAAGAGACAAGATACAAATAAAACAATTAGCATCAAAAATAACAAAATTTTAATAAAACCAACAACACCTTAAATGCAGGATAAAACATACAGATAAAAAGATAAACGGATATAAAAAAATATAAAATAAAAATCAACAAAATAATAAATAAAAAAAAAACCAAGAAACTAATAGAGTAAACGATTATAGACGATGTAATATTGAAATAAATGAGCTATGGAGTAGAGAAAAGAAGGCAACGACTATCGTGATGAAAGTGATTATCTTCGGAATTATTGTCAATATTATTAGTATGTTCAAAAAGGAGGACAAATAAATTTCTATAAATACAATAAATATCGAAAATATAGAATAAGTAAACTAAAATAAAATAAAATAAATCCCGAAAAAAAAAAGAAAACAATACACAATAAACTTCTACAAATTACGCTAAACATAATATCATTCTTTTTCAGACAAGAAGGAAATGCTAACCATAAAATACAGAATGGAAAAAAATAAAAATAGATAATTAATTCACGAACAAAAATTAAATTAGTGAAAAATAATATTAAACTCAAATAGAGTGTAGCATCCTACACGGTATATATATTTAATAATAATCTCACTACCAACATTAATAGTATATACTTTATTTTTTCTTGTGCCTCATTAATTATATACAAGTTATATATACCATAATATCTACCCTAGTAGTCTATATTATATATCTATATATATATACCCTCAATATTATATATAGGTTATATATAGTATATATAATAGTTATATAAATATATATATTAATGGTATAACTATTATAATTTATATTATAATCATATATATATTATATATAACTATTAAATTATAGTATATATCATAATATATATATATATAATAGTATATATTTAGAGGGTATATATAAACTAAATATTATAAAATACATAACATGATGGTTACATATATATATACTAATTTAAATACTAATGTATTACTAACTATATATATATTAATATAATATATATATCGGTATAATATTGAATCGATATATAGGTATACTACATATATAATATATATATTATATATATATATATTTATAGTATAGTAATATATTATATAAAATAATATATAATATATATATATATATATATATATTTATATATTATATAAAAAAGGTTATAAATATAAAAAATATTTTAGATTTTTAAAGACTTAACTATTGAGGCATTAATAATAAAATAAATGTTAAAATGTCTTGTTTTGAAGCACCTGTTAAATAAAAACGTGGACGCTTGTAGCAAAAAATTTTCGATGCTTACAATAACAACCCAATCATAGACCATTGTGATCTAATTATTATAATGGTCCAAGTCTCCAGACATCAAATCAATTTTCATTTTAGAAACAAGTGAAGAACCCTTAGAATGAACAACTAGCATGAAAGAGACAGAAAAATATGAAAATCATTCTTTCTTGAATTATATTAAATATAAATATAAATAAATTATATTATAATATATTATATATATATATATTATAATAATCATATAATTATATTATATTATATGTATATATATATATATATATATATATATATATAATATTATTATATATAATAATATATATATATATATATATGAGAACGTGAACTTGGAATCGATTACCCGAAAAGTGACACACAATACCAAGAAACTAATCCTAAATATTTATTATATAGGTTAAACTCCTAGAGTTCACAACATTTAAATTTAAGAACTTCTAATATTCAGCATTTAACAACAAATCACGAACAATCTTGGCTTGTTTTTGAGCACCTGTAATAAAAAAACGTGGACCTGAGCTAAATTCCGATGCTTACACACATGTCATAGGAACCATTGTGATCTAATTATTATCATGGTCCAAGTCCCAGACATCATCATTTTCAATTGAGAACCCTTTAGAATGATAATTGCATAAGCGAGACAGAACAAAATTAAAATCATCACTTCTGAACATCATATAATTCGAAAACGTAACTTTGATTCTGACAACGAAAGTGACACCACCAAAATACCACGATAACCATCATGATATATTTTATTATAAGGTTCATATCAGTTCAACATTTAGATTTGAGAACTTCTGAATATTAGCATTTAACAACAAAATTTAATAAACTTTGTCATTATTCTTGTTTTTTAAGAACTTTGTAAATAAAATACGTGGACCTTGAGCTTTAATTTCGAATGCTTTACACAAGTCATAGGACCATAGTGATTCAAATTATTATATGGTCCAAGTTCCAGAGAAATAAATAATTTTTCATTGAGAAATTTTGGGTGAACAACATTTTGCTTAAATAATAATAAAAACATACTTATGGAACGATTATAATGTCGATAAACAGTGAACTTTGATCTGAAATTTGAAAAGTGACACACAAATACCACGATACCATCTAATGTAATTATTATAAGGTTCAACTCTCAATGGTTCATGAGGAAGGACGAGAACATTCTTAATATTAAACAATGAATTCATAAAACATAAATACAGTTTATTTGTTTTCTGAACACATGTAACATACAAACGTGGACCTTGAGCTAAATTTCGCATGCTTACACACAAGTCATAGGATCATAGTGATTCTAATTATTATTCTATTATATATGGTCCAAGTCCCAGAATCATCATTTCATTTGAGAACCCTTAGGAATGAAATAATTTTTGCACAAACTGAGAAAAATAAAATACATACTTAATGAACATATTAAATCCGAAAACGTATGAACTTTGATTGAAAAATTCCGATAAATCGACACAACAAATACACACGATACTATCTAATATAGGACTATTGTATTATAAAGTCACTTGCCAGAGTTCATATTATATTTGAGAATTTCTTTCTTTCAATTTAGCATATAATTACAAATAAAAAAAGGAGTTTAAAAAATTCTCCTTTTTTTGAAACACTGTAATTAAAAAAACGGTGGGACCTTCTGACTAAAATCGAGCTGCTTACGACACTAGTCATAGGGACCATTAGTGATTCTAAATATTATATGGTCAAGTCCCAGACATCATCATTTTCACTTACTATTCCAAAATGAATAAATAATTAGCATGAGCGAGACATAAAAATTAAATATTCATATACAATCGACATATATTATTTCGAGCGCTGACCTTTGGGATCTGAATTCGAAAGTGACACAACACAAATACACACGATACGATCTTATTATTATTATAGGTTCAACTGCCAGGTTCAATATTTTTATATTTGAGCACCTTCTACTAAAATATTTAGCCATTTAACACAAAATAAGATTAAGTTTAAAAAGAATTCTTGTCATACTTAAACAATTTCCGAAAGAATTCTTGTGGTAGGCTGGTTCGTCGTGGAGGCTATAAATTTCGATGCTTACACAAAGTCAATAGGACCAATCAGTTATCTAATTAACTATTGGTCCAAGTCCAGACATCACATTTTTCATTTGAGAAACGCCTTGAAATGATAATTAGGCATGAGCAGACAGAAAAATTAAAAATCATTCTTCTTCCTTCCTCATTTCCATATTTTCAACTTGATTATCTGAGCAATTCGAAAAAGTCGACACAGTTACAAATACCGGAGATAACAATCTATAAATATGAATTATAACAAGGTCAACTCCAGAGTTCAATATTTAGATTTGAGAACTTCTAATTTTATGGCATATAATTATAAAATAAAAATTAGTTTAATATTTCTGTGTTTTTCTGACACTCTTGTAGACATACAAACTGTAGACCCTTGAGCTAATTCATTTCGAATGGCTTTTACACAAATATTGTAAAGTTATAGGAGACACTAGCTTGATTGTCTAATCTATTAATGGTCCACAGTCCCAGAACATCATCAATTTCATTTTGAACCCTTTAGAAACCTAATCAAATGAGAATTATATTTTACAGATAATAAAATACAGTACTTATGAACAATATATAATTGAAACGTGAACTTTGATCTGAAATTCGAAAGTGATACAAAATACCAATGATACTATTAATATATTTAATTTATAGATTCACTCCAGGTTTAAACAATAAAAAGATTTGAGAGACTTCTAAATATTAAGCATTTAAACAACAAATAATAAGTTTAATCGTAGATTTAACAACACAATAAATAACGTTTAAATTCTTGGTTTTATGAAGTACTTTAACATTCAAAACTGTGGAACTTTGAGCTAAATTCGTGCTAAACAAATGTCATAAGAACATAAGGGGGATCTAAATTTATTATGGTCCAATGGTTCCAGACATCCATCAATTTTTTCACACTTAAGAACCTTTAGAAATGAACTAATTTAGCATTGAGCGAGAAAGAAAATTAAAATCAAACTTCTGAACATATATATTTGAAGAGCGTGAACTTTGATCTGAAATTCGAATGACACACAAATTACCATCGATACTATCTAAATATAGTATTTATTATAGGGTTCAACTCCCAGAGTTAAAATAATATTGAGAATTCTTAAGTGGGTCATTGTTAATTTAACGTCTAAAAAAAGGTTTAAATCTGTTTTTTTGAAACACATTCTATCGCATGGGCTCTGATATGTAAATCAAAAAAAAATACGGTGGCGCTTAAACTAAATTTGATTGCGTTACACACGTACAGTCTCATAGGACTGGTATGTATGCAGTTTCTATTACGTAAGGCAGAATATTTTTACGGATCAGGTATCTTTATGTTGCTATTTTGGATGAAAGTTCGCACAATAAATAACCATGGTAATAAATTCTTTGAGTTGAATCGGAAACATTTGCGTTGCCACGACATTGACGTTACTCGTATCTCTTCTTTTTGATGCTTTGTTCTTCTGATACGTTCATCTCATCCCTGCTGTGTGTGGTCATAACATGTTGTGTGGGTGGAGATATCTCGTGTGGTTACATGCAGGTATACGCATTGTGTCTCGCTTAGTTCTTCCCGTAGATATCTCTTAAATGTCCGTGTGTATCACCTCGTTACTTGTATAATTATTGATTCATAGAAACGCTACTTCTCTGCTGTTAATAGTGTGGGTAGGTGTTTAGACTCAGTTCTAATTGTAAGTGCAACGCATTTTCTCATATTTGTACTTTTAATTGCCTTCTTTATCGTGACCCTCATTGAATTTTCTCTCCATGCTGGTCAGAGGCTGATTTTTCCTTTTGCCCACCGGAATCTGAAGTTGTGTGTGTGAAGGTCGCCACAACCATGAGGTGCCAGAATCTGGTAACTTGCCATTATCCGCATCTTCTGCCGAACCGGTTCTTGTGTGGAGGTAAGTATTTCCGTGTGTTGGTCATAATATCTTTTGTGGTTGGTCAGTCTCGGCTCTACCTCTCTCTCTTGCGTGTAATTTTTTTTTTTATTTTTGGCGTATAAAATATGTTAATCGTGTGTGTGTGTGTCTATGTTGTGTGTGTGTGTGTGTCCTTTACCTTGTGAGTTATATCGGTATTATCTACTTGCTTAGCCCCACGTGTGTTTTCGTGTGCCTCTTTTTGTTTAATTTCTCGTTCAACTCCTCTCCCTCGTCCACCCCTTTAACAATAATCAAGAGCGACGCTCCTTTTCGTTCACCCTAATTATAGTGTGTGGTGGTGGTGTTGTATAGTTACCGTGTTCCTCCCCTTCCCGTGTGTGGTGTGGCCTTCTGCTCGTGTCATGCTGATTTGGTAGTGGTTCCTGGAGATTGTTCTAATATTTGTTGGGCTGGATGTATGTTTTTCGTCAGTTGATTGGCTGTGGTCATCTATTATTTTTTTGTTCCTCGGTCTTCGAGGTGGTTATATCTTTCTCGGTTTCGTATGGTCTTTTAGTGTTTATATTTCTAGTATTGTGCGCGTGGTGTTTGGTTTATGGTGTCGTCTTGGATTGTGTTTTTTCTTACTCGTTCTCTTTTGCAGCTAATTTTCGTGGTGAGTTTTCTGGCTTATGTCTTCGGTTGCTACATCTGTGTTTTATGTTGTATTTTTTCTTGGGGTCATTCCTTGCCGTGTTTTTTTCGTGCCTTTGTGCCGCATGAGTTGCTTTCAGTCCTCGTGTGTGTGCGTTTTTAATTGCTGTTTATCTCGTTCCACTTTGTCTCTTCTTGTGAGCCTACCTAGGATCTCCTGATTGGATTTTCCCTTAATTACATCTGCAAGTTTCGTAATTCTTTATAATTATTCGTTGTGGGGTGTGTGGTCATTTGTATTTTTTATCGTTGTTTGTATGTGTGTCTGAGCGTGTCCACTTCTGTTATCGCGATGGTCGGTTGTGTGGTGGATTTACCCTTCCCTGCCGTCTTACTCTCATGTCGCCACAGTAGTGAGTGTTTATTGCTGCTAGGAATGTGGTGTGTTCCTTTCATTCTACCATCCTGGTTTATTCGGAGATGAGTGGTAGTGATCAGCTCGGAAGTGTGTTTATTGTTGCGTTACTGATTCCTATTAACTGTAAAGTGTGAGACTCTCTGTGCTTGAAAACGTGGTTCAATTATTTTTAGGGATTTCCTCACCAAATCATCAAGCATCTCCTCATTTGTGTGTCCGTGTGCGAAATGGTCCATATCTCTCTCCTCTCTCTTCTCTTTCCTAAATTAGAGTGGTGTGAAATCGTTCAATGAAGACTTTGTTCCTCCACACCAAGGGCCTCTTCTCCAGTCAAAATCCATTAAGGATCTAGTTTTTTCTCTCGATGTTGCCCTGGTTTCAGCGTATGGTGGTGAATTAATTGCTGTGTACTAATAGTTTTATTCGCTTGGTTTTGGTTTAATTCAATCGTAGTGATTTGTGTGTGATTTTGTGTACTGTGTTGTATCGTGTGTGACGATCTTGGTACCAGCCTGATATTCGCACACATGTGTGTGTGTGTTTTGTGATTCCCACGGTTGGTAGTCGTGATTCGTTTGTTGTAATGTTTCGTTTTTAACGAGATAGAATAAAATTCTCAATGCACTCTATGGGTTATTTTTTATCTATTAATCTCCGTGTTTATCTCTAGCGCCTACCTTTTTTGATCAGTTTTCTTGAAAGTGTTTTTGTGCGTTTATCTCGGCCGAAGTTTTTTCGTCTGAGTGTGTGTTTTTTGGCAGCTTTTGTGAAGAGTTTAGTTTATTGTGTGTTTGGTTTATGTCTTTCTCGTTTGCTCGGCCCTATTAGTATTTAAACAGGACACCTCTCTTGTGTGTGTGGTGCACGGACGGAAACGGGTGTGTGTTGTAAACACGGTTTTGTGTTATATATGTGGTATGTGTATGTTGTGGAAGGCAAGCTTCACAATCGTGATATATACTTTTAATATATATGTTTACTATTTAATATATAAGGAGCTTGTTTGGGGAGTGTGTGTATATGTATGTAATTGTGTATCTTATATATGTATCTAATAATATGACATATATTTTCTTGTGTGTGATAAGGTGGTAGTTATAGCGGTGAGCGTTAATATATATGAATTTATATATATAGTATGATTTTTTGGTTATAATATACTTAGTGTACTATGTGGTAATAATATGTGTTAAGTTATTAGCTATTATATATTGGATATCCTATTGAATCTTGTGTGTGTGAGACTGTAATGATTTCTTGTGTGTAGTGTGTAGGTGTAGTAGGTGTGGTGAGTGTGGTCTGTGTGTAATGGTGCCGTTTTGTTATGTAGGTAGCTTTGTTTGTTTGTCAGTGTGTTGTGTTCGGTTTTTTGTGGTTGTTTGTGTGTTAGGTGTGGTCTTGGTGATTGTGTGGTGGTGGTATGGTAATATTGATGAGTGGTCGTTGTGGTTGTGTTTGTGTTTTAGTTGTTGTTTGTGTTGTGTTATTACTCTCGTTTTATGCGCTGTGTGTTCCTGTAGAAAAGAGGAATGGATCTTGTCCTGTGCTCACACTTAAGTTGGTTCTTTCGTGAGTTGTGTGTGTATTAAGAATTGGTGTAAGTGTTATCGGCTCTTATTCATGTCCAGCTTGACACATCAAACAGTTTTTGGTTATGGGAGAAAGGTTGTATTGGGGTGGGTGAGCGATTGGGTGGTGTCTTTGCTTGTATGGGGGGTGTTTTTATTGGGGTTGTTTTTTTCGTTGTGTTGGAATGGAATGTTGTGTGATTTGTATTGTGCTGTAATGTGAATTTTTTTGTGTGTTCCAAGGAAATCTGTGTTGCTACTTTGTATATCTATTGTATTTAACTGCTTTTTTTTGTTTTGTTTGGCATTGTTTGTTTAATGGTTGTGCGGTTATTCTCTGTTTTCTCTAATCTGTGGTACAATGCCTGTCTTATTTCGGAAGGAGTGTCTTGTATGGTTTTTGTTGTTTGTTCTCTTGGTGGGATGTGTTCCGTCTCGGGTGTATTCTAGGAGGGATATTACAAGTGATGTTTTGTAGTCTTTAGGTTTTTGAGTTTCTTAACGGTTGTATTTACAAATTTTTCATCAATCATTGATAACTATTTGAATCTAAATTCACAAGCGTTGAAACAGTAAAAAAATCAAATAAATATTTTATTAAACAGGATCAATCACTAATATATACTGTATATATACTGTATTATTATATATGCAGTATATATATCCAATAATATATATTTATATACCCACCTTTAATATATATTATATACTCATATATTATAATATTTACTCTATAATAATATAATATATTATATATATATTTATAGATTACATTATATATTTAATATTATAATTTATATATTATATATATATATATATATTATATTATATATATTTATATTATATATTATATATAACATACAACTATACATACACACAATAATATACACATAACACTATAAGTCAACAAATATGATATCATTAACTACTACAAAACCTCATATATTATGATTATAATTATATCTATATATATGTTCACATTACTTTTTAAATATTATTTTTTTTAAATAAAATTGAATTTTCTTACTGCCAACATTTCATTTTTTTTCATAATATTTAAGTGAAGATTTTCTCTTGTATAGAAAAATGAAATTTCCTGTTGAATGTAAAGCTGATGACCTTGCGAAGAAGGATGAATAATGCAGGCAATGACACAAAAACACATAATGCTGATGTCATAAAAAACTTTGAATCTGATTTTAAAATAAAATCACCGAAATGAGGAAATAAATACTTTGGGCTTGTAAAAATGAAAAACTTTATCTTATTTCTAAGTTATCTTATTTCTAAATTATCTTATTCCTAAGTTATCTAAGTTATCTTATTTCTAAGTTATTGGAAGATGTTCCTTTTTTTTAGTCACTGTTCAAGACAGTGATGAATATACACCGCCACATCCGGACTTCTTGGGGTAATCAACCCGAAATACAAAAGATTTTCATAAAAGCTAGAGCAAAAGTAAAATCCAGAACAATATAATTGATTGGACGCCATTCCATTCGTCAAGCAAATAGAAATATTTTTGAATGTACTTCGATACTAATTAATTCACGTGTTGATATAAATACAGTGACAAAGCACAATGGTCAAACAGCTCTTCATTCAACAGCTTCAAACCCTAGGATCATAAAAACTGCACAGTTACTACTAAACAACACCTATACACCAACCAAACCCCCTAGCAGGACCAAAAGCACACTTCTTGACAAAAAAATAAACCTTTCGATTAAAAACTCTGTTGGGGAAACAGCAAATGAAACTGCAAAGAGATAAAGTTCTTTTCTTACATGTTTTTACTTAGTGATCCAGTTTTTGTTCTTATAAAAATAGAAGATAAATATGGTACCAAAGAATTGAAATAAGAATTTGAAAACCTAAACTTACCCTCATATATATAAGCTACTTTATATAGTATATCATATATTATATATAATATATATTATTACTTAGATATATATTATATATATATATATATCTATTATACTATATACTATTATATAATATAATATTCGTGCGGATGAACAAACAGATGAAGGAACGTTTCCGAGGTCACAGTGTGTTCATTTTAAAAGAATGCTCCAATCATCCGATCATGTAACAGACACACCAAGCATTTACTTTAAGATTATCTCTAATATGCTCTTCCGTTATATGAATATTTTTTGACCCCATATGAGCATATTTTGTTTGTTAACTTTCCCCGAAATATAAAGTGTTGTCTCATCAGGAAACATGATTCTTGTCAGGAAATCATTATCCGTATCGACATTGTCAAGAATAGTCATTGCAAATTCTTTACCCACTGCGTTATCACTATGTGTTGCAAGAATTGAAACTTGTAGGATAAAACTTCAAACGTTTGCTTAAGACATATACGCATAGTTGAATGAGGTATATGTACCTCGTGACGCAGTTCTCGTCAACTTGCATCGACTTGCGTCGACTTGCTTCGACTGCAAAGAAAGGCCTCTCGAATAGACTGAACCTTTTCTTCAGACATTCTGGGACGCCCTGCACCTTTCTTATGCTCTACACTTCCGGT
>JABUQX010081555.1:0-10000 GCA_015478945.1 Trachelipus rathkii
TGTGACTCGAGTTAGTGACCGGAGTAATCCTTTCTCTATAATGACCTGTATGTGATTGGTCATTAGAATTATTTCTATCGCTTTTTTTGGTTTTTATAACTAATGTTTAGTAAAAACATTGATTTTATTATACTATAAATATCTGAAACTCACTCACTACCTGGGGTTGTGTTTACTTTAATATACTCCTTAACTACCTTTCTATCATGTGTCGATCAGCTGAGTCTCAACCCTTGTCACACGCGTCAGTACTGAGTCAGACTTAGTTGGAGTTAATATATATTTAAGTGCTCATTATAGCTAGACGGTAGAATACGCTCATATTTTATAATTTATACTATTATACTAGTGCTTGATGTCAAGTGCTGGGTCAGTACGGAGTTGTATTATATATTTAATATATTTTGCTTCTGTAACTCATATATAGGCCGCTCTCTAGAAGAGTATCCATCAATGCACTCAATTACTCAAATAAATACTTAAAGCATCAGTCCTATTATATATTTAGTAATTATAGCAAATAATGGAATCATTGCTGGAATCCTGGTACAAAATTTTTAAACCTAGAGGATAACTTAGTTTAAAAAAAAAATAAAAATAAAAATATAAATAAAAAAAAAAAAAATAAAATAAAAATACATATCTCGATAAACTTAAATAAGACTAAATAGGGAATAAATATGAAATTATACATTTTTTTAGGAATATCCTTTAGTATAAATTATTATTTGGTTATCAGAGTGATAAAATTAGTAAATAATAAAAAATATAATAAAATAAAAAAATGGCTATTTATTTTTTGTGGAGGGTGTATGATGCTTATGAGACTCACTATTAGTATAATATATTAATATATAATTATTATTGTAAGGTTACTTAAAAGGCCTCAATTTAAAGTGGGTGCTCAGTGTGCACGATATCGGGGAACATCAAGTATGGGTGGAATCAGTATTTATCCAGATAACCAACCTTGTATGGTGAGCCGGTGCACTAGAAAACCCGCGACACCCAAATACAAAAGAGCGGGGGTTCCGGAGTGACTCACTCTACACCGGAGGTGTGGGGGATATATCGTCCTACCCGTAGATTTACCTCGAAGGCCGTGTAGATAAACCCTACCCGATCTCTTGCCATCGGTGCGGTATATACCCTTGGGGTATTCTTTAATGATTAATAAATAAAAAAATGCAATAATTAATAGAAAGTCTATTTATTATAACGGAGTAAACAATAAAAGGTCTCTAAATAGGTTCTCTAATTAGGCCTCTAATCATATTACTATAATTAATAAAATAATTTTTTTGATTTTTTATATATTTTTTTTACATTTTTAACTAATTTCAAAAGTTTACGAGGATTCATAAAAAAAGTATATCCTTTTCTGACTGTAGCTATTTGTAGTTATTATATAGGATGATATTATATATATATATATATATATATCTATATATATATATAATTAAATATAATATATAATATATATGATATATATTAAAATATATTTATATATATTATACCGTATATATAAATAGAGAATTCATTTTTTGAAGAGACGTCACTTTTATGATTGATTTCTCACCGTGTTAAAAATTTGAAAAAATATTTTCCTTATTTTTATATTTAATATATAATATATTTTTTTATTTACTCACTATTTATTCCTGCACTAAAATTTGGACTAAGTACAATTCCAGCATCGTTTATCCTCTTTTTTATCTAGTGTTATGACTGTTGTTAATAATAGTATTATTCGAGAATCGGATTGTGGCTTACTTCTCTATAGTAGGGCTGACTCACTATATATATTAATATAATATATATATATTTATATAATATATATATTAATAATAATATATCATATATATATATATAGAGATGATAGATAGTGAGAAAGAGAATACAGAGTAGATAAGATGAAGAGATCAGAGAGATGTGAATATAGAGATGATAGAGAAGAGAGAGATGATAAGGGTAAATAGAGTGGACAATTATGAATATATATCTTTTTTTCTGTTGAGTAGATGGGAAGTGTTGATTAATATATCACGATTTGTGTCAACAAGTGAACCCGATAAATCGGAAACAGGAATTTTGTTACGTCCCAGCTTTGTAGGGTGAAAGAGAATGGAGTTTTAAATATGTGGGGCAGAGTGAATGCTTATCTATTTATATGGCACGAATTTAAGCTAATTTGTTGAGATGGGGGGTGTGTCTCTTGTTTTGTTTGTGTTCATGCACCAAGTTAGCGCGCGAAACACCGCTACAATTGCGAATGCGCGTGGTAAGGACGTTGTGTGACAGATTCGCTAATGATCAAAAAATCGTCAATCCGTGTCCGTGTCTACAAAGTGCAAAGTCCGGTATAGAATCGGAATCTGCACAGCCAAATTTTCAATAAAATCCGAGCTTTGAAACATCCGCGATTTGCTTGTGGTCGGTTGTGTATTCAATAATAACTACATTCGACAGGCGGGGCCAGGATATTTCTATTAATGGCTAATACACGCGTGTTGAAAGAGAACTCTCGCGGTAGGATAGGTTGGGTGGTGGTGCTAGCGTTATAAAGATAAAATGCTACATGATTACCTTAGGATAGTCATAATTCTGTGTGAGTTGACTAAAAGGAATCTCAAACACCGAAGTATTCATGGCTTTGTCACAATTCCTGTGTAATATAAGTGAAATATTCTGGTATTTATTGATAATTTATTTTAATTAGATATAACGATCATCGACATCGCTAGAGATATACGTATAATGTGTAGATATACTCTCGACGCTTTATAGCACGGACAAACGTATAGACTGTGCCTCAGAAGTGAATAGTGGTATCATACGTTAGTTTTATTTGTATATTTTTGCATATTGTGGTTTCCGTAATTATTAACGGTTATTTACGGTCTCTTGCTTTTGAGTCTAATCGTTTAGTATTCCACGCACTCTTAACTGTAAGTTGTATGTTTGTAATATATGCATGTAAGGAGAGATTATATTAGGTGTTACATAAATCATGTTTAATAATTTGAATTCTAAGAAAGTAAAATAGATATAAATTTACTATATAATTGAGTTTTAAATAATCATTATCTGTACCAGGTATTTTAATATTATACTCAATAGAGTTTGTTTTTGATCACTCAGGATTAATCCAGTAGGTGAATTTATAAGTGTAGGAATTCAATTACTTAAGGATACTATAATATATATATATATTATATAATATATATTTAAATTATTATAATATAATATATTATAATATAATTATTAAGTATATATATAAATATAATCATATTATATATATATATATATATTATTAATATTATATATTAATATATACTATAAATAAATTTAAATAATTAATACAATTAATATATATTATCATAAGGTTCTACACATTAATATTAATATAATACAGGAATATTCTATATATATAACACTTCCACATACATTTTACACATAATGGTGTGTTTTATTAGTGATTAATTTTATATTTATATAATAAATAATATTCTCTAAAATCTTTGCTCAAATTATTACAATATATATTATAATTATAATTATAACTGATGATATAGTTTCGTGTCTCAGTAATACCTTCAGTTAACACATACGTAAAAAGTTCCCGATCAGATATCATGGTATTTATTTTACATTTCTGTGGTCTAATGCATAATACTTTCTTGCCATTGTTTTCTAAGTAGAAATAATATTAAATTTCTGTACGTAACTATAGTACTATATGAATATGACGGTCGAATGATAACTCAGTAGGATCTAATTCGATCAGGGTTTATCTTATAAATTGCGTAGTATTACATTTAGTTATTTATAACTATGTAATGAATTATACTAGTCTCAGTAATTAGATAAACATATGTTCTGTTTTCATTTCATAGTGACTGTTATTAACATTGATCAGCTTACGTACCTATATCTAACATTAATTAATTTTAATTTACTTGACGCTATAGGTCACTGAAATGTTAAGTAAATTACCTAAAATGATGTTAGGTTATCAAATACTCCTGTTTTCATATTTTTCTCTACCATAATCTTATATAACTTTCCAAACTTGTATTTATTGTTATTTTGAATGTTTATAAAATGATGAGTAAGTTGCTTATCGTGCTTTATAGGTTTTTACGTAAAAAACAGGCTAATATTTTCGCGTTACTCAGTTTTAATAGCTTGAAGCTATATTGGTTATAAAAGCTATTATGTAAGCCACTCTTCAGTGTGATTACCATTACAGTCGTTTTCATAATAATGAGACTCAAAAATTAATTACCTTATGTATTATTATACAGTGAGTGATATTAGTGGTGATTAACCTTGAAAAATATCAATCCATTTATATAATATACGGTTTTTCTTTTATATAGAATGAAAACCCTACTTCTGGGATACTTGTATTATCCACTGTAGATAATGTCTTATGTATATTTCAGAGGCTTAATACATTAGATATTTAAGTAGTGATGGTTCATGATTATACACTTATAGTATGTAAATAGAACACTTTTATTATACAAATACATAGTAATACTTAGGTTGACACCGCTTTAAGAGCCAAAACGTAGTTATAGAATTTTAAAATGAGTTTGGATCTAATAAGTTTGAACAAGTTATGCATTTTCTAGAAATACACGTGAAGATCATAGCAAATGGATCTTTATTTTTTGGGTTTGACTAACATTAGCCCATACTCACATCCGTAGTACAGATTATTAAAGTTTATGACCATATAATTTGGTCGCAATATAAAACAGTCATGTTGTTTTTCATACGTAACCAAAAAAGCGCATAAAATAATTCTCGACAATCTACATACGAGGTTCGATTTTGAGGTTAGAGGATGTATTTAAGTGCACGGAATTAACTTTCAGAATCTGCACAATAGGAGTTATCAAAGAATGTGTGAACATCTGCCTTTATCCTTACTTTTGTCTAATAAACACACCTCGTAATCGTGATCATAGGTTTTACTCCGTCTTAGTCATATATTTCTCTCGTGTGACTATTGTCCTTCTGTGTACATGTTTTCATTAATATATGTGAGTGAATATTAAATTATAATAATTATAATATTTTGTAGATTTAATTATGAATTACAGAATTGGTAGTCTTTGGACATTAGACTGTTGTTTCTCCACTCTATCGAGGTTATTTTTTTATAGTCTTGTTATTTCCTTTTTATGTTGTACTGTGTGATTTTGATGCTTAAGAGCGGGAGTAAGGGTTAAGATATCGCCCCTGGATTCACAGAAGAAAGGTACTCTCCCGCCCTATATTTAGACTAATTATGCCCTCAACGTGTTAGGCTGTGCAAAGAAAACGCCACATTTATATCAATGAATAATAAATAGTGTACGCAGGAAGTTTTCTCTGTGTATAATTATATATTATTGACCTGGAATTATTTGTTCTCTAAAACTATTGCGTCTTTTTTTTTTTCTCTGTGTTTATTTTATCTCTATATGAGATGTTGTCGCACTATTATTTTTGTGTTACTTAGAGCGCATGAAACGTTTTTAGTTCGATTTATATCGCTCATATCCATAATAATAGTGATATATAGAGATCAGTTAGTGAGTCAAGAGGCGTAAAAGTTTGGGCTATGTGATTTTATAAATCAACCTGCTGTAAAAGGCAAAAATGTAATCAGGTGTTGATTGACTGTATATTTTCTACGCTGATGGAGTGTGTACTCCATAATTATGATATATATATATATGTATAATAATAATAATTAAAGAAAAATACGAATTTCTTTAAAAAACTAGTTGGAATAATATATTTATTAGTTAAATCGTGATATCAGAATAATTAATATATAAAGTAGTGAATAATATAAAATGTGGGATATATTTTTAAATATAAGAACTTAAAAAAGATTATTTATAAATATAAAATTGTTATATTTAGTTGTACAAAAAGTATAATGAATCTACAAAATATAGTAAAAACAATCTAGTGAGTACGGCATTAAGTGCATTATGAGTGTAGATGAGTGGGTATTAGTACTAAGTAGTAGTAGTACTGACCTTACTTATATAGAACTATTATTATATGGTGCTATTTATAAGGTATACCGTCAATATATCAAAATAAATGTCTACATTGTATAAATTACTCATAGAAAGTGAATGAGAATCATAGAAAATAAGTTTTATTCCGTGATGATGTATTATTCAATTCAAGTAATAAAGACTTTTGAATGAGGTTGTAATAGATTGGGGGACAGTAGATAAGTGATAGAGACTCAGTAGAACATGGTATAGTTTATACCAATAGCTGTGTGGATAGGAAAAATTTCTCTTGTTAACAAGGATAATGATATGATGTTTTTATATGATAGAAGATTTAGCTTTTCAGAATCTCTTGTTGTAATAAGTGAATTTTGAGTTTATAATAGTGAAATGCAGTGATAGGTAGATTAATAGATAAGGATAACTGTGTCTATATGAAAAGGTATTTTGAGAAGGATCTATGGTAGAAACATGGAGTAATATTGATATTGAAGAAGAAAGAATCTCTATACGCAGTCCTTCATTACAACTGTGTATCCTTGAAGAAAAGTCATAATTGATTGGAGTGACCAAGATTCGTATTGCTGTGTGATAATCCAGTTATATATCTCGATGTTGATGCAGTGAGTGGAAGTAAGATGATAACTGAAACTGCGTTTTATAGTAAAGAGTAGGAAAAGGTAAAACTTGAAGATGGTGGAATATTAATTTTGATATACGAACCGTCGTCTGTGTGGTAGTAGTATACGGTGTTTCCTCGATTCGTCTCGTTTGATGCTATAAAGTGAGTCTTAGTTATTGTTGTTATAAGGAGAAGGTGATGATGATTTGGCCTGTGCAAATAGATGTGATTAGTGAGGCAGTAAATCGATAAAGTGTGCAAAATAAAGATGTAATCGCTGTCGTGATAAGTGTCACTAACGTCGGAAAAATTTAAGGATAGAGTAGAAGGTAGATAGTATTTATTGTTCTTATGTTTGCAATGAGAAATGTAGGTGTGTGTAGCGTGAGTGTGGGTAGAGATTGTTAAGGCAGATTTAGATATCTATGATGAGAATGTGAATCGTTTTGAATTTAGATTCTTTTTTGTGTGCGTCGCCTCTACTCAAGTGTGGCGAGAGTTAGAAGAGATAATGTGCTCAAAATGTGTAAGATAGTGATTGCCATAAATTGCTAAGATTTATGCTTTCATACATGTTTCTATCAACCAAAGGCTTGATGTAGAAGTAATTGAACTAGTGGCTAGTGAATTTGTTTTTGTTATGAGAGTTGTGAGTAAGTGAAAATGAGATGGAAATGGAGGATGACTTGAGGCAATGAAAATTGGCGACTCATGTGTTCAAATAAATAATAACAAAGGCTGAAGTAAAATAACACTAAGTATAATAATAAAAAAAATAAGCAAGTATAGTAGGGTTTAGCTTAGACAAGATATTTGCAATCAACAAAATAAATAAAATAATAAAAATAATAAAAATAATAATAAAAAATAAATAAAATAAATAATAAAATAAATAAAAAGTATTAAAACAAAAATAAAAAAACATCAATGTAATAAATATATGGTTAAAACAGTACAAGGCAGAAAGTTCAAACAGTAAAGCAGAAAGTTAAGCAGTAAAGCAGAAAGTAAAAAACCGTAAAGCAGAAAGTTAAAGCAGTAACAAGTAAAACAAAAGCATACTAATACCCCCTTGGGTTAGGGTCACCCTCTATTATTTACTGATTTCTGCTTTTAAGGGTATGTTAATGTTAAATAATATATGAGTTAGCAGTAAAACATATGTAGTTAAAGCAGTAACATGAGTTTAAAGCAGTAAGCAGTAAACAAGCATACTAAGCCCTATGTTGCTAGGTCACACCTCTTTGATTTACGGATTTACTGCTTTAAGGTATGTAATGTTAATAATATATGAGTTAAAGCAGTAAACATATGAGTTAAAGCAGTAAACATGAGTTAAGCAGTAAACATGAGTTAAAGCAGTAAAGCAGTAAAACAAAAGCATATTAACCCTTGGGTTAGGTACACCTCTATTGATTTACTGATTTACTGCTTTAAGGTATGTAATGTTAATGTTTTTAATAAAATTTCGTACAATTGTAGTAAAATAAAATGATTATATATCAGACACTCTGGATTTTTTTCTTCTTACATACAATTTTTAAAAATTTATAAATTAAAAAGTATTAAGTAAAAAATAATGTTAATAAATATATGTGTTAAATAATAGGTCTGTAATGAGTTACAGTTTTAGGTTCGCGAAAATGTTTTTAATAAAAATGTTTAAGTATGAAATAAAAATGAATGACTCATAGTATATTTGAAAAGAAATTCTTTGAAATGTTTAAGTATGAAATAAAAATGAATGACTTATAGTATATATATTTTTCATTCCCGCAGGAATTTGCGCCTGCGGGCACGCGGCGGCGCTGGAACGCAAAATATTTGGCCTGGCGGGCGGCACGCGGACGGGCGGGAAGCGGAAATATTGCGCCTGCGGGCGCACGCGGCGGGCGGGAACGCGGCGGGCGGGGACGCGGCGGGCGGGGACGCGGGTGCGGGGCTGGTTGTCTTTGCGCGGAGGGCGCATGCGGCGCCCTGGTGTTCCAATTATGAACTAGGGGAAGACATTAATATTAACTCTGTTCTATGATGTGGCGTAGAGATGAGCCATCAAAGGTGATTTCATCAAAGATGAATCATCAATATAGATGGTATCAAAGATGACGTCATCAAAGATGAGTCATCAAAGATGAACCTTCAAAGTTGAGGCATCAATGCTGAGCATTTAATGCTGGGCACAAGTTGAGGCATCAAAGTTGAGGCATCAAAGTTGAGGCATCAAAATATCGAGTGTGTGAGTGTAAGTGTAAGTGTATCTGTGTGTGGGTGTGAGTGTAAGTGTATATGGTTTAATGTAAGTGTCATAGTGTGTATAAGTGTCATAGTGAATGTGTGTATAAGTGTCGTAGTGTATGTGTGTATAAGTGTTAGAAAAAGACTAACTCATAGTAGGAAGCATCCTAGCAACTTGTAATATACACCAATCGAATCCTCATACCTTATAACCTAGGGGTAGACACCCATATTAGGGCTATTCGGGGCTCAGGGGAGGCTAGAAAAGGCTTGAAAAAAGTGGCACTCAGTTGGCACTATGTGGCACTCACTTGGCACTATGTGGGACTCACTTGGCACTCATTGGCATTCATTGGCACTCATTGGCATTCATTGGCACTCACTTGCATCATCTGGCAACATCACCTGGCACTTATCTAATTACTCATAGAAACTAATAGACATCACTAGAATACTATTTAGGTGTTGGGAACCATCAAAGCATCAGATTAGCGTGGGTCAAAATTGACCCATGGTATGGTAAGGTCAAAGGCGAAATATCATGATCCAAACCAGGTTAAGACATCAAAAAAGGGCTGAGTCCCTAAAGGAAGGAAAAATTACGTGGGTCAATTGACCCATGGACGACCAAGGATGCGCAGTGATGTTTGTCAACGTGAGTATAAGTTACAATGTAGTGTCTAATGGGTAAATGTAAGTCGTCCTAGTGAATGTGTGTATAAGTGTCATAGTGAATGTCTGTATAAGATGTAAGTGGTCTGTGTGTGTGTGTGTGTGTGTGCCGCCACGCGCAGTGTGTAGGTGTTCAGTTAGGGTAGGTCAATACATGCGTTTCAAGTTAGGAACGAAATATGGGACGGGTGGGCCACGAGTGGGCAAAAATTGGCGTGGGCAAAAATGACCCATGGTATCTGGCCAAGGTTAAGGCCGAAATATCATGGTCAAACAACGTTAAAGATCAAAAACGGGGTAAGCCCCTAAAGACAGATCAAAAATTACCGTGGGAAAATTGACCCATGGTCGAAAAATAGGGGGGCGTAAATTTGGTGAGCAAAACGTACAACGGTTTGCTTCGCAACCGTTTGGCGCAACCCTTCTTCGAAAGGTTGCCAAA
>JABUQX010081555.1:15000-27500 GCA_015478945.1 Trachelipus rathkii
CCTACTCTCGTATATTTATTTTCTTGCCATTTTTGAATATTTGACATAAGTTCTTTTGCTAAATTTGAAATTTGCTCTCATATTTATTTAGCAATTTTGAAACTTTTTTCGTATATTTTTTGAGTTAAAATTCTTCGTATTTGATAAATACTTTATTAATATGGCCTTTAGTATCTAGTGAGTAAAATTCGAGCTATTTTTTTTTTTTTGGCATAAAGAAATTTTTCGCTATATTTAAAGTGCTTATTTGCTAGGTTATATATTTACAAATATATATATATTGAATTTTGATGTCCTGGGTTCGCTTATTTATTTAAACGGTTGTGTCAACTTTCGTTCGTTACACACTGTGCTTTACTCCTCAAACACAAACGCCGGACCAACATATTGCATATTGCATTTTAATAATCTTTATTGTGCAGTTGCGAAGGTGTTTTGCATATTGCATTGCTTCAGCAATCTTTATTGTGCAGTGTTGAGTTGTAAACGCATAGTGGTTCAAGGCGGTGCAGTGCGCAACGGTGCGGTGCGGTGCTGTGCGGAACGGTGCGGTACAGTTCTGGTGCGTGCGAAACGGTGCGGTGCGGTGCAGTGCGGAACGGTGCGGTGCAGTTCTGGTGCGTGCGAAACGGTGCGGTGCAGTGCGAAACGGTGCGGTGCGGTGCGGTATATCGACTTCATATGTGCGCAGTTCATTTCAAGAGTGCGCATTTGTTTTCGCACCTGCGCTGTTTGTTCAATTTAAACGTGCGCAGTTCATTTTAAGAGTGCGTATTTGTTTCCACACCTGCGCTGTTCACTTATACGTGCGCAATTGACTTTGTGCTTGTTTTCTCGTGCGCAATTGACTTTGTAGTTGCTTCACGTGTGCGCAGTCAACTTATACGTGCGCAATTGACTTTGTGCTTGTTTTCTCGTGCGCACTTAACTTTGTAGCTGCTTCTCGTGTGCGCAGTCAACTTATACGTGCGCAATTGACTTTTTGCTTGTTTTCTCGTGCGCAATTGACTTTGCAGTTGCTTCACGAGTGCGCAGTCAACTCATACGTGCGCAATTGACTTTATAGTTGCGCAGTTCATTTCATATATGCGCAGTGACTTTGTATTGGCTTCACGTGTGCGCAGTCAACTTATACGTGCGCAATTGACTTTGTGCTTGTTTTCTCGTGCGCACTTAACTTTGTAGCTGCTTCTCGTGTGCGCAGTCAACTTATACGTGCGCAATTGACTTTGAGTTTGCTTCATAGGTGCGCAGTGACTTTGCAGTTGCTTCAAGTGTGCGCAGTCAACTCATACGTGCGCAATTGACTTTATAGTTGCGCAGTTCATTTGTGTTTGCTTCATACGTGCGCAATTGACTTTGTGCTTGTTTTCTCGTGTGCAATTAACTTTGTAGCTGCTTCTCGTGTGCGCAGTCAACTTATACGTGCGCAATTGACTTTTTGCTTGTTTTCTCGTGCGCAATTGACTTTGCAGTTGCTTCACGTGTGCGCAGTCAACTCATACGTGCGCAATTGACTTTATAGTTGCGCAGTTCATTTGTGTTTGCTTCATACGTGCGCAATTGACTTTGTGCTTGTTTTCTCGTGCGCAATTAACTTTGTAGCTGCTTCTCGTGTGCGCAGTCAACTTATACGTGCGCAATTGACTTTGAGTTTGCTTCATAGGTGCGCAGTGACTTTGCAGTTGCTTCACGTGTGCGCAGTCAACTCATACGTGCGCAATTGACTTTATAGTTGCGCAATTGACTTTGTGCTTGTTTTCTCGTGCGCAATTGACTTTGTGCTTGTTTCTCGTGCGCAATTGACTTCGTAGCTGCTTCACGTGTGCGCAGTCAACTTATACGTGCGCAAGTTGACTTTGAGTTTGCTTCATAGGTGCGCAGTGACTTTGCAGTTGCTTCACGTGTGCGCAGTCAACTCATACGTGTGCAATTGACTTTATAGTTGCGCAGTTCATTTGTGTTTGCTTCATACGTGCGCAGTGACTTTGTAGTTGTTTTTCGTGTGCGCAGTCAACTTATATGTGCGCAATTGACTTTGAGTTTGCTTCATAGGTGCGCAGTGACTTTGCAGTTGCTTCACGTGTGCGCAGTCAACTCATACGTGCGCAATTGACTTTATAGTTGCGCAGTTCATTTCATATATGCGCAGTGACTTGGTAGTTGCTTCACGTGTGCGCAATTGACTTTGTGTTTGTTTCACGTGGGCGAAATTGATTTATGTGATATTTTTTCTGCGCTGTTGACATTTTTTTGTACTTTTGATTCTTCAGTGCGGTTTTCTCAGGCGCAGTTGATATTTTTCTGCGCTGTTTACATTTGTTTGTGCTTTTGACTCTGCAGTGGTTTTTTTTGGCGCAGTTGATATTTTTCTGCGCTGTTGACATTTTTTTTGCACTTTTGATTCTTCAGTGCGGTTTTCTCAGGCGCAGTTGATATTTTTCTGCGCTATTGATATTTTTCTGCGCTGTTGACATTTTTTTGTGCTTTTGACTCCGCAGTGTGTTTTTTTTTGGGCGCAGTTAATATTTTTCTGCGCAGTTAGTTTCCCAGGGTTTATTAACTGCTCTAGTAGCCAGTTGGGAAATATTCACACTACTTCACATTTGAATATAATTTGTTCACGATGGATATATTAAACGATTTAGACTTAAAGGTCACAGAGGAGTTCTCAAATGAAAAACCTGCGTCTTCTTCGGATGAAAATATAGCTAGTTTAAAAGCAACATTACAGGGTGAGCTGAGTCCCCTTCGAATGAAAAGGGGTGTTTTAAGAAGAAAGCTTACTCTATGCTGCAAACATTTTCCTGAAAAAGGTGATGATTCAGAGTCACCTACCCTCATCGACCCTGTTGTTATCAAAACAATTTTCGACAAGGTTACCTCGATTATTTCAGACATTAAAACTCAAGATACTCTGATCGAAAACCTATTAATAGGAACTGAGTACACCAAGTTCGACCAATCGCTTCTAGACGAAGAGATTTCCGCTACTGATGCTTACCACATAAAAGTGGCTCAAGCTCTTCAACTGTTAAGAGTCGAATATGGATATGAAATCGAGTCTCGAAGATCTTCTGATGCCCTTTCTGATAATGAGAGAGCAGCTTCAAATTCGAACAAAACATGCTGTGAACATTCCAAGTCTTTTCCCATGCAGCCTTTTAGCCTGAAGATCCCAGCCCTAAAATGCGGAGATTTTTCAGGCGAGAAGGACAAGCACTCCTTTCGTTCCTTCCTGCAGGAGTTCAATAATGTGTATGGGGGGAGGAAGGACTTGTCACAAGCCGTTAAGTTGCAGTATCTCAAGTCCCATTTAAAGGGATATGCTCTCAGAGACATTGAGCATTTGACGGGTACGGATGAGAACTATGAAGTTGCCTTGTCCATTTTAAAAGAACATTATTTGGACAAGGCCTTCATTATTGATTCTATTTTCCATGAACTGGACTCATCTCCGCCTCTGGACGGGAAGCAACTTGAAACGGTCAGATCCTTTATTTTAAAGGTTCGGGCTCATCTAAAAGAACTCAAGGAGCTCGGGGTTGACCTCTTCCCAGAGGAAAGTTCTGGCTGCAAATTAATCAGCCATATATTAGTAGATAAACTTCCTCTCTCATTTTTAAGAGAGTTGAAGCTGGCGACTAAGGAACAATATCCGTCAATTAATCTGATTTTTAAGGAGCATAATCAGATAATTCAATCAATGCTGAGGTTTCGCACCTCTCAGACCTCAACTTCATTCTCAATCAACTAAATCATCTTCTTCCAAAGGGAACTTCAAAAGGGAGAAGAGGAGACCCTCTGATCAGAAGAGTCATACTTTCAACACTTCAAAAGGTAGTGGCTCTGTAAAAAGAACTTTCTCCTCTGAACTCAATCAAATTCTAATTCAACTTCGAATCAATCTTCAAGGGAAGTCAAGTGTAAGCTGTGCAATGGAGACCATTACCTCTCTGACTGCACGGTTTACGTAAACCCTAAATCAAAAAGGGACAGATGTGTAGCATTAAACATGTGCTGTAACTGTTCCAGCATAAAGCACATGGCAGATACATGCCCGGCTAAAACACTCAATTTAAAGTATCCATGCTATAAATGTAAGAGCCGAAAACATCTAGCCGCTCTCTGTTCCGCTGGAACCACTAATCAAAACAGGGAGCATTCTCGTCAAGAAAATGCTGATGAAGGAAATAAAGCTGATGTTAATCATCTTTGTATTAATACTGGGCAATCATCAGCTTCACATATTCTGCCTACAATAACCATAATAGCAAGGCACAATAACAAATCAGTTCCTATTCGCTCTCTTATAGATTTGGGATCACAGAGAACATATGCTGGCCCTAAATTGCTTACTAAACTCGGAATCAACTATAATCAGAAATCCTATAAAAACATTTATCGGAGAAGAAGAACGTACATCGTACCTAGTCGACCTAGATATAAATTGCTGCTGCAATTCCTTCTTTAGAACCCCGGTCCTGGTCGACCCTTCTTTGGATGTTGGGTTTGCGGTTAAAGGGTTAGCATCAGCCATTAGTCGCATTTCGTTAAAGTATAATGTGGCTGACAAGTCCTTTGTGGGCCCTTATGGGGATTCGGTCGATGACATCGACCTTCTTTTAGGTACTGACACTTTATGTCATATGAAACACTTCCAAATTATCGATTGTTTGGAAGGTAGTGCCATTCAGACTTGCTTTGGGTTGGTTCCTTTCGGCCCAGTGAATTCTTTTCTACTTCCTCATCAACAAGCCTTTCTATACAGAAAGCAGACTTCAACATCAACTCTTGATTTACAATCAAATCAGAGGGATTCATGACTATCCATGTCTGTCTCCTCGCTGCCAAAACACCTATTCCAAGCTTCTCCTAATCTCGTCAACTCGATCATTGACCCTCATCCTACTTACCCGGACGTTCTTAGCATTTCTTCAAATGAAATAAGTGCCGACCTGGGTTTGGAATATCTGTACAGCTTGGAGTCTTTGGGTATTCAGGAGGAGAAGGATTATGGTACCATCGATAAGGAATTTATCTCTAAATTCCACAATGCAATTCAATTTATCGATGGAAAATACCATATTGAAATCCCATGGATCCCAGAATTAGTGGATCAGGTCCCTTCGAATTATCGTATTGCTTTAAGTACGCTTAGACGAGTTAAAAATCGTCTCAGCAATCAAGGTCTTGATAAGGCCTACACTGATGTTTTTAAGGAACAGCTGAGATGTGGTATCATCGAAATCATCTCTGTTGATCCGAAGGAGTTCGATCGTTACATATGGATTCCCCACAGGCCTGTAATAAAAATGGCTGATCAGGTTTCTACTAAAATCAGGCCTGTGTTCAATTGTAGCCTTAGAACAAAAGGCGCTCCTTCTCTTAATCAAGCCTGTTATCCAGGCATCGACTTGTTGGTTCCTTTACTTCGTCTCCTTCTTTCCTTTAGGACCAACAAATATGTGGTTGTCGCTGACATCTCGAAAGCCTTTCTTCAAATCTATCTTAAACTTGAAAGCGATCGTAACAAGTTTTGTTTCTTCTGGGAAGAAGATGGCAGACTTGTTACTTATAGGTACGCGACAATCATTTTTGGCCTTGCGGTATCCCCTTTTATCTTAGGAGCCGTAATAAGACATCATATTAAAAGCAAATATTCATTCGATCTGGTCTCTCGGCTTCTGGTCAATAACTTGTATGTGGATAATTTTATCTACACTCATTCATCCCTGATGTTTTGAGAGACATCTATTCAGCCTCAGTAGAAAGGATGAAGGAGGGTGGGTTCAACTTGTGTTCCTGGAACACCAACCACCCTGATCTAAAAGCTCAAATCAAAGACGATCAGATGCTTTCCTCTCATAATTGTGATGAGGAAAAAGTCTTGGGGTATCTCTATCATCCCGAAAATGATACCCTTAGATTAGCAGACTTTGACCTTACCTCAGTCGAATCAAAACGAGATCTTCTCTCCCAAGTAAACAAAATCTTTGATCCTCTTTCTTTTTTCCTTCCTGTAACCTTAAGGGGACGTCTGTTGATGAGGCGGACATGGGAGAAAGAAATGAGTTGGGATGACTCCATTGACCAGGATATAAAAGAAGATTGGGAGAAACTTCGTGCTGATCTCGACGACCTCAAAAACTTATCTTTCCAACGCTTCTGCTTTGAAGCATCCGCAAATTCATCTCTCAACATCTTTTGTGACGCAAGTTCACAATGTTATGGTTTTGCAGTCTACGTCACCGGTTCAGAAACTGTCCCGTCACTATTGTGGGCAAAATCTAAGGTGGCTCCTCTTAGGGGAAAAACACTTCCTTGTCTCGAGCTACTATCAGTTTATTTGGCTCTTAAGTGCCTTCCACAAATATTGACGGGATTAACAGAGGTTGAATTCAAGGCTGTTAACATCTTCTCGGATTCCCAAATCGTCCTAGCATGGGTAGCGGGAGGAGGTAGCAAGACAAAACAAATTTTTGTCAAAAATAGAATCCAAGATATCAAAAGCATGGTCTCCTCCATGAGAGATGACAATTTACTGCCTATCTCTTTTCACTACGTTAAAACGGATGAAAACCCTGCCGACTTGATAACTCGAGGATTATCGCATCGAGAGTTTGTCAAAAAACTAAGCCTTTGGAAATTTGGTCCGAACTGGCTCAACCATGATCAGGTTTACTGGCCCAATTTCAGCAGTTCGGGGGGAGGATTAATGGACCCTTCTTCAACATTTATGGTCATACAGGCCCCACCTCCTCCTATCATCAACATTTCACGATATTCTTCTTTGTCAACATTGTTAAGAGTATGTTCTCTACTTTTCAAATTCGGTGTATCAACTCTTTCCTCAATCGATTGTGACAAAAAAGCTAGACTTTTCTTGTTAAAAGTTATGCAGCAGGAAAGCTTTTCTGTTGAACTTCGGTTTCTTAATGATGTCAAGTCGAACCCTGCTTCTGCTAAAGCACCACCTGATTTGGTTTCTCGTCTCAACCTCTTTTTAGATGACTCAGGGCTCATCAGAAGTAAGGGCCGTCTATCTCGGACTAATTATTATTGTTTTGAGGTGGTGAATCCTGTAGTTCTTAGTAAATCACATCATCTGACCTTTCTCATCATTAAAGATGCACATGTTGCCTGTAAACACCTTGGCATTCAGGCAACCCTTACATGTATTCGCTTAAAAGGTTATTGGATTACATCAGCTCGACACACGATAAGAAAAATACTGTCAGAATGTGTAATTTGCACAAAGTACAACAGCTTTTCCTTTCAATATCCAAAGTTCACGAATTTCACAAAAGCTCAAGTTAACTTTTATCGTCCTTTCACTAGTGTAGGTGTTGACTACACTAAACATTTCTTTGTCAAAGTCAAAGGTTCAAATCAACCACAAAAAATGTACATATTGTTGTACACTTGTCTCAACATTCGTTCTGTGTATTTAGATTTGATCCCTGACATGTCTGCAAAATCATTTGTGCAATCGTTCAAGCGTTTTGTCACTAGGTTTGGAGTTCCAAATTTCTTATATAGTGACAATGCCCGTTCCTTTAATAGAAGCGCGGATGCTCTTGAACAATTCGTTGTTTCGGAAACAGGTTCCGAGTTTCTGCGTCAAAATCAAATCGAACATATCCGAATTCCCTTGTATAGCCCTTGGATGGGAAGTATGTGGGAAAGATCAATCCGGACTGTCAAAAACTGCCTCTACAAGACAGTAGGGCGTAAAAACTTGGAATACTTTGATTTTATCACTACCCTGGCGGATATCGCCGACGCCATCAACTCGAGACCTCTAACTTACACCTCTTCGGACAACGATATTGTCCCTTTAACACCAAATTGTTTTTTAAAACCTTTGGCTAATACGAGTCTCATTTTAACTGATCCTACTTCTTCCAATTCACCTTCAAGAGAGGAACTTATTCAGTCCCTCAAGAGATCTTCGGAGATGTTCGAGGACTTTAGAACTCGATGGTATACCGAATACCTCTTGAGCCTAAGAGAAGTAGGAAGAGATCTGTATCAGGTCGCATGGAAGAATAAGGTAAAGGTGGGGGACGTTGTACTTATTAAAAGTCCTGTAAAGGAGCGCCCATATTGGCAAATGGGCATAATCCAAACGCTCATATATGGAGATGATGGTAAAGTTCGTTCAGTTAAAGTCCGTACCCCAGGAAGGCTAATAAATGTGTATCCTATTAAACATTTATTCCCTCTGGAATTATCTTTGACTCATAGTGGGAATCGGAATAACTCGTTAGGAACTGATGCCCCTTCTACTACGATGGTTCCTTTACCATCTTCTTCTCAGGCAACCAGTCCTAGTGTAATCCCAACCTTAACCAATGATAATTCCACAACAAATCAACAATCTCGTCCTAAAAGAAAAGCGGCGGTCGTGGCGCGATCTAAATTTCTCAATGTCGGAATCGATTCGGAATCGGAATCAGAAGAATCCTCAGATTCTGATGATTAGTATCATTATTTCGGATAATTTAATGATTAAAGATTTTTTTTCTTTTTTTATTATGGCACAAATTCGTCGTAATTTATGCCATCGCCCCCGCCCAGGATATTAAAATTTAATCTTTAGTATCTCAAATATTAAGTCATACTCTCACTTTCAATTATTTGTCAAATGTTCAAAATGGTAATTACTGAATTAATGCTAATTGCGTTTTTCATTATTCATTTGTTTTTAGCTATAAATGGAGAAATGTTTCCTTTGAAATTGAAAGGAACATGAACAAATAAAAATTCCACTCGGTAAAAAATTTTGCTTAATCAAGGTCTTTGCCTTTTTGCTTTCGTGTCGTGAATACCGAATACCATTTGTGAATCTCCGTTTTTGCCTTTTTGATTTCGTGAATATCGTTAAAGAAGTCTTTAATTTCATGGATCAAAATTATGTTATGGCTTTTCAAGTTTTAACTATTCAAATAAAATTGTGATTTAAACTGTGTGTTTTCGTATCTGTCGCATCTATATAGTATCAAGTCCTACGTAGGTGAAGAAAAGTTTACCCAGTAACTAACTGTTGATTGAAAGAAACTTATTTCAATCTAACTGTGGAAAAGAAACAATTTTCCAATCAACTAATCTACTTACCGTCACCAGTCTACTGAATTTAATCAAAGTAAGTTGTTTGTTTCTTTTCATATTTATTTAAGGGTGCATTTCTCCATCTGCGTAATATCAAGTAAATTTAAATTTATCACAGTTTAAGGAGCTAACTAAACTACCTATGCATAAAAATGTGTATTTGACTCATTTTAAATTTGACGAGGATAGTACATAATTTTTATATATATATATATATATTATAGATATATATATATTATATATTATAAACATATATGTACACTTTGATTATTATATCTATATATATTTTTTTTTTTTTTTTTTTTTTACAGAGATAAACACCGTCACTCACGGGCAGAGCCCTAATCAAGGAGGAGGTGTACTCGTTTAACGTCCGAGCAGGACGGAGCCAAGCCCAAGGAGAGAATAGCTCACATTCTCCCACCCGACCAGTTGCGAACCTGGGACCCTCGCTTGGTTTGGCGAGTGCTCTAACACTGAGCTATCGGGCGCTTTTTATATAATAAATTAAAATACATAAAAATTAAAAAAATAACACATACATATATATTAACATATTATGAGTATTACTATCATTATCATTATTACCGATACTATTATTATCACTGTTACCACCATAACTACCATCACTTATTATCATTATCGTTATCATCAACATCACTAATGTTATCATTTTTACTATCATTACCATCACTGCCACTATCATTATCATTACCATTATTAACATTAGCACCACTATCAACATTATTACTATATTATTACTATATTATTATTATTATCATTACCATTATTAACATTAGCACCACTATCAACATTATTACTATATTATTACTATATTATTATTATTATTATTACTATATTATTATTTATCACTATCACCAAACACTATTAATAACACTATCACTAATTAATAATAAGTCACCAATTAAATAATAACACTGCGATTGTTCAAGGGAAGTAAATAATGTCAGAAGGGGGTTCCCAGCCCCAACAGCCATGCGAAGATAGTCTTCATATTGACCAACTGCGTCGAAACATCCCATCCACAAGTAGACCAGAAATTAATTATAGCGTAGCTTCTTTATTTGTAATTCCAAATGTTGTGTTTTTATTCATTTTTGTTAAAAGACCTGATGATTCAATTTTTTTGCTCCTCACCTAAACTATTTACAGACACCATTTTACAAATTTATCTAAAAATAATAATTTTTTGAAAATAACTAGATTAAAAAATTTGTTGCTCCGCTTTAGTTCGTTAAAAATTTTAATTTTGTTTTATTATATAGTATGATTTTCATTTTAAATTTCCCATTCAGTAAAGTAAAATATTTTATGAAGATTTTGATTAATTTGGTAGCTACCACTTAATAAAACTCTGGTCTCAACATCTTTCCTCACACAGAAATCCTTCTAGAACTTTATGAAGTAGTTCTATTGAAGTTTTAAGCCTTCTTCTTAGTCTCTACCCTAGATCTTCTCATTTCTTCTTTTCCTTTTCTCCCAGCTGTTTTTATTGCATCCAACTCCGACGACAGTATATATATATATAATCATATATATATATATAACATCTATATATATATATATATATATATAATATATATATATATATTTATATTGATATTAAAACAAGAAAAATGTTAAATGCCCACAAAATGATATATAGGGGACAGATTTTGTCTAGAATGTACACGGAACGTAGAGAAGGAGGCATGGGGTTGGTGGAGATAGACTACATATACAAAAGAGAAATAATAGGGTTGGGCCAATACCTGGAAGGCGCAGAAAGCAAATTCCTCCAGTGGGTGTATCAACATGAAAGAGGCAAGCCAACAACAACCTCAATAATTAAAAAGAAAACGGACTACATGAATGTGAACAACATTAGAGTGGAATAAGGCCAAAGGTGGGAAGAAAAACGCAAAAGGAAAAGACAAAAATATTAAAAGACAAATTCGAAGCAGAGAGGAAGAAGAAACATATGAATCAGTGGAGACAACAAGCAATGGCAAAAGAATACAAGAAAATCATTGATGAAAGTTATATAGATAAGGAAAAATCAGTGGAGATACTCACGAGGGGACGATTGCAAGCAGAAGAGGAAAGAGTGATTATAGCTGCTCAAGACAGAACAATTAGAACAAGATGGCATCGAAAGCATATAGAAAGAGAGAACATCAGCGACAAATGTAGAGTATGCGACCAAGACACAGAATCTGTCCCTCACATTCTAGCAGGATGTCAGACTCTGCTAAACAGACATCTATACACTGAAAGGCATAACACCATCTGCAAGTTGATCCATTTTAAATTGTGCCAAAAGTATAATATCAGGACAGAAGCGGTCAACTACTGGAAACACAATCCCCCAGAAATGGAAGAAAATGAAGAGGTGCTGCTACTCTATGATTCTGTCATCCCAACGGATGTAGCAGTCGCCCATAATAGACCGGACATCGTAGTCAAGGACAAAAGAGATCAAAAGTGCTATATAATAGAAGTGGGAGTCCCAAATGATAATAACGTGGTGGCATATGAAAGGGAAAAGGAGATAAAATATCAAAGGCTCAAACACGAAATCAGAAGAATGTGGAACACCAATGACATCGTGGTGATTCCAATAGTAGTTGGAACGCTGGGTGTAATAAAGAAGAGTCTCATAAAACATCTGGAGAAGCTCCCAGTATCTGTCAACACACTGGAACTGAGCTTAATGGTTGTACGAAAGAGCATTGCAATCTTGCGACTTGTGTTAGGATTTGGGTAAAAAATCTTTTTGGAATGTCCTTATGGTCAAGGTTTGACCACGGACACCTAAGATCTAAAGACCTATAGATCTTCTAATAACTCCCTTAAAAAGGGAATTATATATATATATTTATACTCATATATAATATATATATATATATTATTATATTTATATATATATATTATATTATTATATACTTAATATATATATATATATATATATATTTATATATATATATATACATTATATATATATATATATATATATATATATTAATATATATATATATATATATATATATATATATATTATATATATATATTATTATATTATATATATTATATATATATTATATATATATAGGAGGAGAGAGAGAGAGAGAGAGAGAGAGAAGAGCGAAGAAAGAGAGAGAGAGAGAGAGAGAGAGATATGTGTACAGGACCCACACGGCCCAACAGGAACCGCCAGCACTGGGGTTGAATAATCACCTCCAGGGTGAGTCCTTGTGTCAATATTTTAATTTTAAATGTCGTAAAGGAATATTTAGATAGTGGAAAATGAATATTCAGTCAAATAAATAAATTAATGACATACAAAAAAAGATGTTCTTACGTCCTACTGTTTACACCTAACACAA
>JABUQX010081555.1:30000-31996 GCA_015478945.1 Trachelipus rathkii
AAGGTGTCACTATAAATGCGGTAAGCTTTCACTTCTATCTATGAAGCCTTCAGCCCGCTTGTGTGGACTACACCAACTCAAGGAAAAACTTTTTGGTTTTTCCTTGAGTTGGTGTAGTCCACACAAGCGGCTGAAGAGGCTTCAAGATAGAAGTGAAAGCTACCGCATTTACAGTCTCACCTTAAACTCATAGGAAAACGAATGAACATTTATTTTGTGTTAATCATCATAATTTAAAAAGTTTTTAGAAAAATTAGTGTATCTAATGTAATAAAGTCAACTTTAACCGTATTGTTTTGCTTGTAACTAAAGCGTCAAGAACTCATACATATAAACTGTGCAGAAAGCTCGATTTTAAATATATAATAAAAATATATATATATATATATATATATATATATATATATATATATATATATATATATTATATATATATATATATATATATATATATATATAAGTAGTATGTAAAACGAGCGTATCACCCCACCCTCCCCATTTCGCTCGAAGGGGCTACCTGACCGACCCCTCATTTCCCTCGGAGATATCCTGGAAGACTCTTTTTCCAGTTTCTTTATCGCTTGCTTCATTCTACTATAGTTACCCAAATTATATTTTCGAGTGCTTCTGTTTTCTTTCAACAATAAAAAGAAAATATAATTTTTAGGAGTAACCTTTTTAAAAATTCTCTTTCAGTCAAAGATTAAACTCATAGCGAATGTGACTATCTGAGGGAAAAAAAAGTCGCGCACTCTACCACTGCGCCACGAAGCAATTGAGATATGTTTCTCAGAAGTTATATTTATACTTATAAATATAAATGTTTGATATTCGGAGAGGTGATTATCATTTTCTAATAAATTAGAAAATGAGAAGTTTACCGTCTCTATTTTATATTTTTTATATATAATAGAGACAATATTGAGTTTTACAATAACTTTTTTAAGATAACTTGATTTATTTATTTTTATTTTCCATCTTATTTTCAACTGAGACTTTGCTGAAGCTTCTTTCGATATTCCTCAGAGATGAATTCAAGTCGAGTTTTCTTTCACAAATTTTTTTTAATTCATCATCTTTATCAATTATTTCTTTTATTTTTTTCATATTCTTGGTTATGAGAGAAAACGACAGGTTTACTTTTAATAAAAAATTATATTCATTTATTAATTTATAGAAATTTATATAATAATATACTTGTCTTTGTTCTAGTTTAAATTTGTGTTGCAAGTCTTGTATCGATTTACCTTCTTTTTCTATATGATGATTATAGAGTTGAGATTTTACAAATCTCGGATATAAAGGAATACTTTGCATATTATTTTCACCTTCTGTCAGTGTATCATGAGTTTTGTTTATATCTTTATCATCAAAGCTAATTTTTCCCATTTTTATTTTTTCATCAACTTCAGAAATCTTTTTAAAACCATCTTCAAAATAGTATGTATCCTTTTTGTATTTGAGTTCACATAATGCTCCCTCGATTTTAGTTTTTTGTTTATTTTGTTTATTTTTGTTGTTTTGTTTAATTTCACTCTCATATATTGTTTTAACTTTTTGATTTAAAGTAAACATTTTCTTTAAATCTTTTTCATCAAGTTTATTTAATGAATTTTTAAATCCTTTATTATTTTTAGAATAAATCAAGTTATCTTTAGCTAATGTATCCACCATCTCCTCTGGAGAAGTCATTGTGCCAAACTGATTGAAGTCCTTAATTGTCTTACACAATGCAATGAAATGATGAAACATTCTAGAATATTCTAAAAATTACTAAAAGAGAATATATAATAGCTATACAAATATAACTTCTGAGAAACATATCTTAATTGCTTCGTATCCGAGTGGTTTGAGCGCTAGACTCCTCTTTCGGAGGTCTCGAGTTCAAATCCTCATCAGGTTTTAATATTTGTAAAAAAATTAAATTGGGTAATATAAATATAACTTCCAAATTTTTATCTTTAATGTCTCTCTAGCTGAGTGGGTTAAGTAACGA
>JABUQX010081556.1:0-7500 GCA_015478945.1 Trachelipus rathkii
ATATATTATATATATCACTACTACTATTGAGGTGCTATTATATATACTATATATATATATATATATTGTATAAATTCAAACACATTTGTCTTTATGTGTGTGGCTATGCAAAGTAATAATATTAATATATAAAAATTTTATAATTTTTCATCATTTTTTTAAAAATTTTCTTTTCCCAATAAAAACATTAAAGTATATGAGGAGATTATGTACCTATTAACGTCACTCCTCAAATACCGGTTATTGGTATATAATAATATAACAAGAGCTAATTAAATGGAACTCATAAGTTTATTAATTAATGAATAATAACCTTTACAGTATATTTTGACATAAATCAGTTATAACTTTTACTGCTTTAACGTATCATTTAAACCTTCGGACTATATTAATAGTAATTTTTTATTTATATTTTATGCATTTTAATTATATTATATAATTTTCATTGCTAGCAACATTGCTTAAAAAATACCTAGAGCAGGTATATGGAATTATTTCTGGGAAGTCAAAACATAAGAGCGCTTTAAAAATGTAATAATACATTTTGTATATCTGAATAAAACAACAAAGAATATAAAACTAATAAAAAAATAATACCAAAAATATTATTTACTAAATCTTTTTCTGCCCGGAAACTGATACCTTCTAAATTGTCTAATCTAAAGTTACACTAGGAGAAATGTCCAACTATTAATATATAAAATATATATATATATTTATACTAATAATAATATAATATTAAATTTATGGCCTTTGGAGTCTAATGGTCCCTTCTGCCCTTTATGAGGACTTAGAGAGTCTTGGTAGTGGTAGTCACGCCCTTTATATGGTACATAGAATTCTATATATGCATTTCTGAACGAGGGTGTATAGCATACGCGATCGCTACTTCTTTCAATGTTAGGGGTCTTAGCTTGCTCTATTGAATTTATACTACTATTCTGAGTCATTTTGAGCTTTCTAATACTCTTATGAGCTATGTCTAAGCTCTACTTCCTATTCAGAATCGTATTTCACATTATTCATAGACTCTTTAAGTTGAATTGGAATGCCAATACTCTCTTTTCCACTTTTACTTTGTGTGTCATAATTGTGTGATGTTTAACCTACATATGCGTAATCTGTGATATTATCTCTCTAATCCATTTTATTTCTCATATAGAGTTTTCTGTATAAACTGCCGATCTTTCTTCCAAGCATGGGTAACTTTTACTAACTACTTATGTTTTCACTTATGCTTGTCTAGGATCTACCAAACTCTCCATTCCTCACCTATCATTTCAGTGATTGTTCTTTGTGGTTTTATCAACCTCCGCTTGTGTATCTACCCAGAGAATTCTTCAGTTGTACTTAACCGAATCCCACCATGATATTTTTTTTGCGCTATTTCACAAGACCTTCAATTCTAAAGATTCCCCAATTTTTATTGTCTCTCGTATTTTCTTTCCACTGGTTGTGTGCTATCCATACAGAGACCATTACTATGTTAAAAATTAGCTAACTACAGAACATTCTTGGCTGATAAAAAAAACTAACAACTATTTACATATAAATAAATAATAATATAACTTTCCTAAGAATCAAGTTGAATACTACATCAGCGAGCAGTACAAGATGAATAAAAAAATTCAAAAGCAGCAATTCTTAATATCCTCGTATTCAAATACACACTAGGGAGTGGGAGACGTGAGGGCTAGAGTGAAGTGAGATGATTTCTTCACCCTCAATCACAAGTTACAGGATCCACGGATAATAAAAGGTTGCCTTTCTCGAGAGAGGAGAGAGACGAGAGGAGAGCAGAGTGAAGAGAGAGAGGCGATGAAAATAGCATGCACTTGGAAGGAAGCGTCACTGATGAAAATGACGAGGAGAGAGAGTCGCAGAGAAAAGATGGTCTTAGACATAAGAAAGAGAGGGCCAGCACTGAGAGAGAGGAAAGAGTCTGATTAGAGAGAGAGGCCGTGAAATTGTATTGCCTCTATCTGCGTCAATATTTTGGCGCTGTTATTCCAAGCAAGTCCCTTATTCCCGCCTCTAACGCGTCTGGAATACTGTCTTATCACAGTGTCTTGGGTGGTCCGGGTTCCCACCCTCCTTTTGGAGAGTGCGCATGAGGAATTATAGGCTAAGAAACCCTCCATAAAACTGTCCAACTACGAGAGAGTATTGCTACAATGCAGCAGCTCTGTGATTCATCTTTTCGGATGGTCGACCAGAGAGACCCCTGCATGTATCGTAATGACTTGAGGGTCAAGCCGACTTCTCTTTCTATAGCGTTATTTATCAATGAGAGCATATGTGTATGGGACACCACACCCGGAAGGGCGATTGCTAGTGTCGGAGAGAAGAGAGAGTCTTGAGCTCCTTCAATATCTCTTCAACCACTGTCACTCCTAGCAAGGGCGCGTCGCCCCGTCGATCAAAACACCAAGAAGAGTGACTGCATAAATAAACTCTCAACTGAATTTTCCTCTCTCGTAAGAGCAAGTATAGTTTCAGGGGAACCTAGAGGTAATACTCTGTTGTGGTGCCTTCCTGCCTCCTACCACCCACACTCTGTTTGTGTGCAACTAATTGTTTTTCCATGAGCTGGGGTGGTGACGGACACCAATATGTTTTTTTTGCCAGTCCGCCATAAAGCCCCACCAGAACAGCCGATGCTTCCCTCTTCACCGACTCTTAAAGTTTTTCCAGAGAAACCTGCTGCCTGCATCTTGCGCCGCATCAGAAATAACACTTGAGTATTTGGAAGTCCGTGTAAAATGAGGTGCACATTAAAAAGAACAGAATCGACGAACTGAAAGAGATGAAAAAGAAATATATCAAGTGAATTAAAATCTAAAGGGGTTTTTTCGGTATTTTTAGGTTTTTATCTTATTTAACTCTGTAAGGAATTTTTTATATTAATATACTACGATACTCTATTTTAATATCGATTAGAGTGAGTGCGCCTTATGCACGACTTTAATGAAAAGTCAAGCAACTAACATGCGTGTAAAGAGAGAGTGACTTTGAGCTTCATCACTCAGTGAATCTTGAGTGAATATATATATAGGATTTGTAATAATAAATATAATACTTAATAATTAATATGTTTATATTCTATCCTTATTAAAACTTATTAATTAATACTACAGTATTCTAACAATATCGTCACCAATACTAGGTATAAAGTAACTAATGGTAAGTCTTTTTAGATATTTTTTTTACCGACGTTATCATTACTATCATTTTTAATAACATTACTTTGAATATTATGTATATAAATATATACTTATACATTTATATTATTATGCTGATTTATATGTAAATTAATGAGCTTGAATATCTTTTAACTTTATTCAAATAATATATTTTAGTGAAAAGTAAATGTTAAAGATTTGAAGATTATATACCTTGTTTAACTAACGACTCACGACTGAGCATTGTCGTTCACCCCATGTGTAGGTTGGAAGATAAGAGCGAGTATCGCTCTAATCAAATTATATCATTAAAATTGTCCTAAATTACTCGTTATGTTGAGACTAATACCAATGGGTTTAGGGCATGATCATTAGTAAAATTAGAATAATAATATTGATAGGCTATTTAAAGGATAGTAAAAAGGGGATCGCAAAATCGCCAAGGCATTTCTAAGAGGAGTGGGATAAAATGATAATCTAATGGCATGGCAGAAATTTGTGTGAATCAATATATAAACATAAATTCATAATTGAGCATGAGTATAACGTTGACGCGATTTCTTATAAATCGTATACAATTAATGCTACTATAATTAATGAATTATAGCATATCTTTAAACAGTTAAAAGTGATTCAATTATAATGAATGATATTATACATATAAGAGAAGTGATTAAATTGAAGTCATGAAAGGGGGAAGTTCTAATTTATACATATAATGAAGCTTATTTTAATGCTCTATCGTAGGTTATATATTATGTAAAACTATATATTAATTTATTTTAATTATATTATATACATATATTATATATTTAGTAACATAGTTTAGTAATTTTGTCTGTTATAATTAAATTTTAAATATTATATATTAAATAGTAATATAATATATTATATTTAAACTTATATTTTAATTATTTCATATTAATTTTATTAATTATTCATATACTAAAATAAATAACGCAAAATTTATATATATATATAGTAAGTAATGTCTTAAAATATTGTATTTAAAAATTATATATTTAACCTATATAGTATATTATGAAGCATCACGCTATAATGTTTAAGCTATATCATATTTCTACACTCGCTATTCTATTTGGTTAATTGCATAACACTCAAACTATGAAATATAAAATACAGAAACAATTATTTTTTGCTTCTGGCAATTAATGAGGTAAGACATCTCCTTCGTGTAAGTTGTAAATCTTTTACAAACAAACACATAATCTTCCCAACAACGAGGGGCGGCGGTGAGTCCTCTTCTGATATGATACATTAAAAATAGAAACCACTATTATATGTGGTCGTTTAATTTACTCTGAAAAACACACCTGTAAACATAAAAAATTAAAACAAACCTAATTCCACTCGACCAACACCACACATTTCTCTCCAAAAAAACTTCATTAGCTTTATCACCCCGTTCGACACAAGGAATACATCAACTTTTCTGGAATCCTTAGCGTACAATATTTCACGTAATGTTGCAAAATGATAAGCCTTGATAACCACGATATACTAGACCTCCATACCTCGACAGGAGGGGGGTTATGATTCCTGCACCAACCGATGGCAGGAGTTCCGGGGTCTCTCGGACCCCTTCCTGAGAACTACGCACTACATGGCGCCGGGGTAGGTACCCTATTCTCCGCGGAATATGTAACTTCTGCTATTCTCCCGAGGTCAATCTCTGGCAGATTACTAGGCAGTTGATAAAGGGAAGAGTTCTCTTTTTAGTACACAATCAGAACCCATTTGTCCATTGCTGTTTCTTGAAACCTGGCATATTGTTACCGTTGCATGGTTTACATATATGGGAATGTACTATTACATATATAGCTCCGTGAGTTAAAATAACCAACTATCACCCACATATGCATTTTAATTCATTTTTAATATACTTACTATATATATATGCTCCTATTTGAGATGTTATTTATACTTATATATATATATGAGGTATAGTAAATAGTTATAATATAATAGCTATATATTTATACTCCAATATAGTCTCACTCATCTATTATAATATAATTAACCTAGTTTACCTATATATTCGTTACTTAGATGATAGTACTAAGTTAGAGTAAAAATATATAGTAAAATATATAATATTACAATTATAGATAAGAGTTGTTTATAACATTTAAGATCATAAACAATATATATAAGGGAGTATAATAGTATCGCTTTATAGTGATATTTTAAATATAACTATAATATATACTTACTACTACTATAGGAGCTCTACTATTAACGTATATAATTTGAGTTTAAACTCCGGAAATAATTATGTGTTTTTAATTTTTTTTGTAGGAATATTTTTAATACACTTTAAAAAACTCAAAGCTTTATAAACCAAATTTATTTCTCATCTCTACGTGGGGTCTCTTTCTCTACACTCTCTGACTTCTCTTAAACTAATATATTATTACCCCTGATTACAATATATAAAACAGCCAGTACCTCATGTATTCATGGGTGTTTAGGGGATTAGTATGAGCTTTTGTTTTTACTGCTTTACTTGCTTTAACACTTTTCTGCTTTAACTCACTGCTTTAACTCTCTGCTTTCCTGCTTTATAACTCATATGTTACACTGCTTTAACTCATGCTTTTACTCTGCTTCTAACCTCATGTTTTTACACTCGGGGGCTTTAACAACTCATATATTATCAACATTACATACTTAAGCAGTAATCAGTTAAATCATAGAGGTGTGACTAACACCAAGGGGGGATTAGTATGCTTTGTTTTTTAGCTGCTTTGACTGTTTAACTCTTGTTTTACTTATTTTTACCTTCGTTCTTGCTCTTGCTTTAACTCATGATGTTTTTAACTGCTTTTTAACTCATATGTTTTACTGCTTTAAGCCTCATATATTATTAACATTATGTTTTTTATTTTTGTTTTAATACTTTTTATTTTTTTTATTATTATTTTTATTTTTTTTTATTATTATTTTTATTTATTTTTATTGATTTTATTTTTATTTTTTATTCATTATAGTTACTTATGGTAAAAGATTATTTATTACTCAACACCCCTTAATGCAAGAATTGTTCCCGCCTTTGCGGTTTTAGTGCTGAACCACCACAATCCCGAACGCCCACCCAATACCAATTGCCGTGTATACCCACACACACACACCACACTTACTACACAACAAATAATCACCACTAACTCAACACACACCGAACAACTTAATGTAATTGATCGCGCCCTTAGCACTAAGAACACTGTTTATAACAAGGCACAGTTTCTATGAATACACTAAAAATAAAAGCATATGCTACAACCCTAGCTGATTAAATCTTATTTTTATCAATAGATCTCCTCACACATGTTAACCACTCCCTGTTCCGCGTGTGCATTCATTTACCAGCCTTTCACTGGCGGTTTTGAAGACTAACTTTGTCCCATCCTATTAACAATATACTTTAATCATAATACACAATTTAACTCTACATCTTATTTATATCACTCCATATTCCTATATGAACTTATATATACATTTATAATCACTACATAGACACTTACTAATTTATCAATCTATACATCACACTATACTATATACCATAACACACTAACATCACAATCACACTACCACACACACATACTCAACCACATACACACTAATATATAATATATATTACCATATATACTATATATACTACTAATATATTTAATATAATATTTAAATATATTATATATCTATATATATCATATATACCACACACTACTATACTCCCCGCTATTTACTTTCATACATATATCTTCCTATACATACACACACTTGATTTTACTTACCATCCTATATATATACTATTATACTAGCTATATATATATATATATATATATAAATATCATATATATTTCTTTTTGCGCCACAAGAAAAAGACTTTACCCAACCAACAGACATTGGTTCGACTTCACGCAAAGGTTTCCGTGCATGCCAACTCACAACGACCAAAGAGTTAGAAGAGAAAGGAGAAAAGAAGAATCATCACCACCCCAGCTTTACTTCCACCTCCCGGACGAGCTGTCCGTTACACGACGAGAATCATTCCTTCCCCATACCCTGGCCAATCCGTTTACTTCACCACGCTTTCTTACAATCCCCGAGATATAATCCCGTATTTAGACAGTATCCTCATCCTACCCAGAATGCTATTCTCCCGCTAATCTTCCTTACCTTCCACCTTGCTTAAGAAAAAATTCAAAACTTTAGAAAGACAAAGGATAAGAAACCTATGACGATAGTTGGATTGCTGACTGGTGGTTCTACCGCGCTCTCTTCCCTGCCGCACATGCCT
>JABUQX010081556.1:22500-30000 GCA_015478945.1 Trachelipus rathkii
TTTTAGGTAAATTTGGAATAGTTATGAAATTATTTTATTCAATCATGTATATATATATATATATATATATATATATATATATATATATATATATATATATATATATATATATATATATATTTTTATATATATATAATATATATATATATATATATATATATATATATATATATATATATATATATATAATATATATAAATTTATATTATTTATATATATATATATATATATATATATATATATATATATATATATATACATATATAGTACACTTGCCCCTTTTCACGACCCTTTTTCATCATCACTTTTTCGGGCCGTTTTCCGCCGGTAAAACCACTGCGAAAGTAGCGAGCGCCAGCGAGTGGAGTGAGCCCCATCGGCCTAATTATTGCCCTATTTTACAGTTGCTAATTATCGGTAAAGAAAGCATCCCTCTGTTCCTGGCCATAATATTCTCCACTTTCATAATCACCTATTTTGGGCAATTTTTCTGCCGGTAAAACAACGGCGAACGTAGCGAGCGAAAGCGGGCGAAGTGAGCTCACCGGCATTATCATTGCCCTACTTTTTTGCCTTTTTTCATCCTGGAGAACGTAGCGAGCGAAGCGAGCGAAGTGAGCAAGTTGCGCGTGCGTCAGCACGCGCTCGAAGGCAAGCTCTAACGCTTGCGTTAGGGAGGAGCGTTAGCAACGCTGCTTGTTTTTTTTTTAATTATTTTATAAAAATAAAGTTTGTTATTATTACACACACACACACACACGTATATATATATATATATATATATATATATATATATATATATATATATATATATATATATATATATATATATATATATTTTTATATATTATTTTTAAATATATATAATATATATAGTATAATATATATATATATATATATATATATGATATATATATATATATATAATATATATATAATATATAGTTATATATATATATATAATATATATTATATATATATATATAATATATATATATATATATTATATATATATATATATATATATATATATATATATATATATATATATATATATATATACGTGTGAATTTAACTTGTAAATTTTTTATTTCATTTATAAATTTTATTTATTTTATGTTCCACAACTTTAAAAAGTCTATTAAAAAATTCTTGATCATTAACATCGCTTCTAGTCCCATTAATCAAATGGATTATTATGGGAGTATTTTTATGAAAATCTTCTAAAAATCTGAATATACTGCAATCAAATAAAAAATAAACATCTTTTTTTTAAGCATATGTAGTCCTCAGAGGAAAGTTTTTTCTTTTTGCTATAGGCTCTCCATTCTTTATAATGACCGGAAAAATCAGGACTCTCCGAACCTCCATAACGTTTTATATTCCAATGAATGAGAGAATTTCCGCACGTGTCTTTTAAAGTTATTAACATATTCTTGATTGATGTGCTTTTTCTTTCTTCTAAACTCAAATTGCCAATTGTATTGCATATTTTACTAGGATTAATTCTAACTTTTTCTTTAAGTTCTAAATAACGATCGAAATTAAGTTCTAGTGTTGTTTTTAAAGGTTGAATATTGTTCAGAATTTCACAAATGTCGCAAATAGAAACACAACCCTTCGACATAATACCCTCCAACCCTAAACATATTGTAATCTTTTCCAGATTTGGAGAAACACGGCAAATATGATATAAAACCTCAACCAAATCAATTTTTAATTCTTTCAAATTTTTAAAAACATATTTATAATCACCTTTTTTATTATCGTCGTTTTTAAAGGCAGACAAAAATAAAAAATATGTACGTCTGATTTCTAAACTCGTTAAATTTGGGAATGTTTCGGCAATTTTCGTGCTTAAATATTGAGTAGCCCAGTTAAATTCATAAAATTCATCCAATACCAGCTTTAAATTATAAACATTTTCAAATTGTGAAGGGAAGGAAGTTGAATTAAATTTTGCATTTCTCTGAAGGATAGTATTAAATTCACAAAGATCTCCTATCTTCAATTCGAGGAAACCATCAGTTTTTCTAGTCGCCCTTCGTACATTGATTCTAAAAAAACTTATATCCCAAGAATCGATTATTTTCTCTTCTAATATCGTGTGATATGTTTTACAAAAAGATGGGCAGCATCGTTTTCCAATAAAGTCGAAATCTCGGCGCAAACGCTTGAAAAAGTAGCTCATAAAAAACACCATAACATAGCGAATCGACCTACACACGAGACACGGTCGTACGCTTATTTTATGACTCTCATTAAATTCATTAAATCCTTGGTAAAATTTATATTCCATATTACTCATTTCCACCCGCTCCTGATAACCGATAATATCACTATATTTTTCTTCTACCATCACTTTTTTATTCACTCTATTTTTATATGTAAACTTCGGATACTTCTCGGATCCTTTTTCATTGATTTCCCATTCCATTATTCTTCTATTTTCAATTTCAACCACTATAATTATACTAGTTAAGAGTTTATCGCGGCAGTTTATGCATCTAAGTCTAGCGGGAACAAAATCCTCAAATTCGGCCGGCATATCGAACAAAAAAGGGTAGGTGTAATTGGGAAATAACTCTTCTTCCGAATAGAAGGTTAATATCAACTCTAATACCTTAACTTTAGTTTTCTTAATCAGCATCACTACACGATCGCTATCAAAGACAGTTGAAGAAGGATGGATGTGGTTTAAACGAATACCGATTTTATTTAAATTAAACAATGAGGAGATCTCCATAATTTCTTCGATTTTGTTATAATCCACAATCAATGTAGTTAAATGCTCGAACAAAGGAATTTGAATATTCTCCAATTTGCTTGATAAATCGATTTCGAGAAATTTTGCTTTTTTGTATTTCTTTTCAAAATACCTATCTTCGCTTATTAAAGCGTTCGCCGACTTGCTTAACTTAACAAGGGTATAGCAGCCAAATCTACCTTTCGAAGAATTTTCCTCATTTTGGTTCTCTCTTGAAAAAATTTGGCGACATTTGCAGGTTAGTTTTAACGTGAACAAATTTGGAAAGAAAATAGAAATATTTTTCAGCATTTCAAGAAAGTCATCTTCCTGGGCAAAAGAAGGAGTAGTAGTGCCCTTATCGATAATCTCTAAGTTTGTGATATTCAATAATGGTTCTCGTTGTTGTTTCATTAAATCGGTTAATTTCACAAACGTTTCGCAAAGATCTAATGAAAGAATTAAACTTGTTAAATGATCATACGCGCTACTAATTGTATTTAAAAAGGTTGCAGCAGCTTCAGTTTCGGCAATCGGCGATCATGTATTTGGTCAACGTCAAGGCTATCGATCTGGGCGTGCAATAACATGAATTGTTATAAGGATTTTTAATAGAATTTTTAATAAAGTTTAAAAAAATGGAAGAAGCTTTTTCGGTGTCATCATTTGATTCAATTATTGAAAAAAGCATATCAAAATTTAATCTTTCCGACCCATGTTTATCGATTAGATAATTCTCTTGCAGGTAGTAGTTGACCGCAAGCTTTCTCGAAGGTAAAACTATCATAATATTATATATGTCTTCAAATGATATTCTTTTAAAAATGCGGCATAGCAATTCATTTGACAATAATAATAATCTATTATAATTTTCTTCCACATCTGAACAATCATCGTTGTCGAATGGGGGCACGTTTTGATTTTGTTTATATCGAAGCATTATCAGAGTCTTGCGTTTTCAGATTTAGAGATTTTTTGTTTCGGGTAATAAGATTCGTTCAAAAATGGACAAATAAAACCAGGATACTACTCTAAAACGATGTAGAGTATATTCTCCTGCTCTGTTTAGATAGCGACTCAATAAATACCAGTTCCTTAGTGTATGTGTTTGTCTGGTTTATTTCAAGGATAATTTTGTTCCTCTTTCCTTTGAGTCTTTATTAACACTAGTCGAATGATTGATAAGTCGATCAGAACATCATTTTTATAGGGTGTGATGACGAATTATTATTTTTTCAAATATATTTTTAAAATGATAAATTTTTTATTAGTTAAAAGTCGAATAAGGAATTTGCAAATTTTATTTTGACATATTCACAAACACGTCAATTTCATTTATCATAACGTGAATAAAATATTCGCCATTTGAATAAAAAAGTATTTTTTTAACGCGATATATAAGATTAAAGGTTTCCAAATAAAATTTAATCTAACTAATATATTGTTTTCTTGTTTGACTCATTTTGTTTTTAAATACCACAGCTGTTAAACAGCGTTATGAAAAATTTTTATACAAAGTTTTTTTTCAATGTGTTTTTAAACTTTAAATCAAAAAAATGGTAATCGGTTTTGAAATTTGTTTTTACACCATCACAGGTGGAATCAGGAAATTAAAACAAAGCATTATTGAATTTTTTTTTTATTTTAAAAACCAATATAGTAGATGATAAAAATTATTTATTAAATATTATTAAAATTATTTATTATTTATTTAACACACATTTTGATCAAACAACGATTATCGCGAGTCTTCTTAGATTTTCGCTCGAGATTTTTTGTCATTTTATTTTTCAGAGATAAAATATAGGATCTGACGGTGCTTCTAATTCTATTGACAGCGACACCTTCTTTTGTTCCTAGTTCTTGGGTGTAAAAACTGATTGTCTCCGCTTCTAGCTTCTTTTTAATACATTCTGCTGAGATATTATCATTTAAATGTTTGATTTCATTATCGAACAGTTCAAAGAAAAAATTCCTCTCCTTATCGTTAAATAATTTGTTAGTTCCTCTAGGTTCACTAAATCTTAGATCCATCATAGTTTTAGTTTGTGAATTTGCTTTAAATTGTACAAAATTATTCATCTCATCTATGTTTTTTTTCATTTTTTTTTGGAGGTGATGACTCGCTCGTTTGTCTCTAAAAAAATAATTTTTCCATTAATGAATATTATCCCATTTCAATGCAAATTATTTAAATACCTATAAAAAAATATTTTACTAAAGAATTTATTTAACCTCTTAATTCGGCATCTGCTTCTTGCTCATCATCGTCATCACCACCGGATTCGAGAAAGTGCACATGTGGATAATAAAACTGCATGCTGCTTGCAGAAAACGTATGTGGCTGTGGGGTAGAGGTAGAAGGCTGTTGTGACATATCTATTGACATCGAATCGTCCTTCTCTGTCATATCTGGCAGATATATATATATAGCGAGCAGAAATATATATGATAGCGGGAGATAAAATATATATATATATATATATATATATAGATATATCTTCCTTCTATGTCATATATATAATATATATATATATATATATATATGATAGCGGGCAGAAAAATAAATCAATGAAAATAATCTTTACCTCGGTTAGCTTCCGTGATATTTTGCATCGCTAAATAAGAGAAGGAGGGGTGACAGGAAATCGATTCTATCGATTGGTCGGGTGTTTTTTGACGCCGATGATCCCGCCGCTCTTCATTTTTAGAGTCCCCGCTTTGCTTTCGTTTTCGTTGTCGTTCATTTTCGGTTTTTTCCTTATCAGGGTTTCTTTTTTTTTCGATTGATGTTCGACCTTCTTGCTGCATTTCTTTAGCGTGTTGAATTTTCAATCGCTTACTAGAACTTGAGGAAATATTTGGTGATGTGAAAAATAACGCGTTCTTCCTCCTTCTTTTCCTCATTTTCAGCACCTTCTGCTTCGCGTTCCTCATCGATTTCGTGAACGAATGATTCATCAGGCGATCGGTCGATTTTTTCAACGGGTACTTTATCGACCATCTTCTGTTCGGATGACTCCTCTGGAACTTTATCGCCGGCTACTTCATCCTCTTCAAAGGACTCGTCCGGTGACATATCTGGCGTTTTATCGGGTGCGTATCCGGATGACTCATCTGGTATTTCATCGGATGCTTTAGCGGGGGCGTCATCGTGTAGCGCAACATCAACTTCATCTGGTACATCATCGGGCGACTCGTTACCCCGCGTGAAAGAATCTTCATCGCGCCCCTTTTCTTCATCCTCCCACTGTATTTTTCCTTCCGCTTTTTCGCTTTTTTCTTCACCGTCTTTTTGAAAATGATTGGAAAAATGGAAAAGCAAATGTCCTTTTTTAGTTTTCATATAGGTATCTGCCATGGATATCGTGCTTATAGTAGCGTTGTAGTATTTCTCCGCTGTATTCTCGTGGTGACACATTAAGCGGGCGACGTTTTTTTTAAGCTCTGGTTCGAAAGCCGTCGTTTCCGCAGTCGTGCCTTTTCTGTTAGATGTGGCTGTAAATTGTTTTTGCATATCGCACATCGTCGTTAATTTTTTTGTTGCTTTGCCTAGCGCTTGAGTCGTAAAGCCCACCCTGAGAGCTTAAAAACAACATTTTCTGAGGGTCGAAAAAATCCAATCTTTTTGGTGTCCTCGTTGATTCTTCTAACTCGTTGTTTCCCTCTTCGAACGCTTTCTTTTTGGCCATTTCTCGCTTCGCTTCTTCCAGAAACGTAGGTCGCACGTGTTCAACGTAAGCGTCCAGCGCGATTTTACATATTTCGGTTAAGATGATTGTCGCGTCCCCGTACATACTTTGAGTTTTGTGTTTCTCGCAATTTAGTGCGTAAAGAATTTTTAATTCATCAGCATCAGCTGAGCTTGTGCCCTGGGCGCCAACGAGTTCGCTCACAGTTTGTACTTTTGTTATATTACTGTACTCATCAATCGTCAGATTGCAAATGATACCGGACCTCCCCGAACAAGCCGTCAAAAGTAAAAAAATGACGATATTCCTTAGTATGGCTGGCGAATAGGTCTTGGAGTTAATGTTCCCGTCGATGAGGTACGTTATTCCGGATTTGAAAAAATTATGTCCCATCACTTTTTCGATATCTTCCGAAAAAATCATTTTTCCCGCGTCCTTCTTTTCTTTTCTCAGCTGGAACGCCGCTTTAGATTTAGCTAAATAATTTTTGAAATAAGGTATCTCTGCGGCTATGAACCCCTTTAGAAATTTTTTCACCTTAGTTTGAATTTTTTTTAGTTTCATCATCAGTTTAAGAAATTTGACAAAATCGTCGATTTTCATCGTCATGGTGTTCGGCGAAAGCGTGCTTTCTTTCACCCACTTGATTAGTAGTGATAAATATTTTTTGCCATGTTCGTACGTCGTCATGCCCAACACGTGATATTGAAGTTTGGCGGCTTTTTGGGCAGAAAATGGCGTTTGTGGATTCAACCGCAATGCGGAAAACACGTCGATTATATTTTTTTCGATGTTTTGGAATCTCAGCAAGCTCCTTTCGTATAGAACCGTGTTTTCCTTTAGAAATGATTTATATTTTCTTATCAATCTATTTTCTATTTCCTGGTAGTGTTCTACCCACGAGGACAACATTTTGCTTATACTTTTTTCGGTTTCAGAGTCATTCCCGTCACCTTCGCCATCGCCATCGCTATCCTTTTTACCCTTTGATTTATTTTGTCCCCCTATTACGGTCGGACTAGCGTTCTTAAGCTCTCTTCGTTCGGAGTGATTTAAATTTTT